>JAODAL010020386.1:0-69582 GCA_025379985.1 Phyllomedusa bahiana | reverse complement strand
TCAATTCCCCTGTGGTGACTTTAAATGCTGTTTAAGTTTTATGTGGATGCTGCGTCAATGAACAAAGCTGGGTGCGCAAAAGTCAAAAAAACTATCTGTTATGTTTTCGTATGATACACGGTATTTTTTGGCAACAAACAACCTGTGCTGACTACAAGATTGCTGATTGTAATTTAACTGCAAGGTGGATATATCAACACAGGTGGAATGGGTAAAATTGAAAATGAACACCTATCTGAAATGTATACTGATAATAAAGTGGAGTTTTGCACCTAACAAAGAGACCTGCAGTTACTAGAAATGATGTGTATCCAATATAAGTTCAGGCTGCCCAATATCCAGGAAATATTTCAATAGCAAACTGTTAATAATAAAGATATTTCAGTGCAATGTCTACACTAAGTCTTGGTTAATTTTATCCTGTGTTCTTTATAGATAGAGCTTGTCTGTGTTCGCCCGCGGGCCCCCCCCCCCCCCCCCCGCTCCCTCCGTGACTTTACAGCGGTAGATGCTGCTTTAAAATTCTCTAGCTAACTACATAAAATCTTCAAATCTCTAATCTAACTAAATTGGAAGGATCACAGCTAATAGTAGAGGTTTCTCTGTGCAGAAATAGACTAATTTCGCTGAGTTTGGCCACAGGCAGAGCGCACGTCCTATTCCTATGAGACGCTGAGAGACACTAAGGCTGAACAGGAAGGGCTGTTCTATGTTAAAACGAGGTCATGTGATTTTTTCCAGCCAATCGCAACCATACACATCCCAGTCATGACGTCGCACACACATCTCACCCTGCTCTATTCTGTAATCTGATTTGCTGGCCGCCAAAATGACAGGAAGCGCCGAAAATGGCGCGATCTTAATAGATGATGCACAGATTTTAACCTTAATTATCGCATGATCTGAAAATTTCGATCACCATAAAAACCTTGCCGATTTCAACTTTGTCGATAAAAATCGCTCAACACTAATCTTGACCAATGAGACCATTAGCTACTAGATGACCAATGGCTTACTGTTTCTACACTTAACCAACTCTTCTCTTCCTTCAGGACCACCTTATACTCTGATCTGAAGCAGATGATGTTCGACTTAAAACAGGACTTTCAATCCCTTGCTTCTTCCATTTTCTTACTATTGCACCAACTATTCTTTCCTTCTCACCCAATGTCTTACTTATGGTTTTGCAGCCCATTCCAGCTTTATGCAGGTCTATGATCTTGTCCCTGACATCCTTAGAAAGCTCTTTGGTCTTGCTCATGTTGTAGAGGTTAGAGTCTGACAGATTAATTGAGTGTGTGGACAGGAGTCTTTTATAAAGGTGACTATTTAAGACATCTGTCTTTAATGCAGGTAATGAGTTGATTAGGAGCGTCTAAATGGTCTGTAGGAGCCAGAACTCTTAAGGTTAGTAGGGGATTAAATACTTATTTCTCACTGCAAAATGCAAATACATTTATATAATTCATACAATGTGATTTTCTGAATTTTATTTTGGATATTCTATCTCTCAATGTTAAAATTAACCTACCCTTAATATTATAGACTGTTCATGTCTTTGTCAGTGGGCAAATTTACACAATCAGCAAGGGATAAAATAATTATTTCCTTCACTGTATATGTCTGGAAGACTAAGGTTGTGTACACAGGGAAATTGTAAAATACTGTTGGATTCCGTTATAGAATCCGACCAGATTTTAAAATCGATTTTCATTTTTTGTGCAGATTTTTCAGTCGGTTTTCAGATTTCGTTTGGCCCATTAACATAGACCTGTATTATAATCTGCTGTTTTCAAGTGAAATATGACAGATTATAGACAACGTTTTTGGAATGAATTTCGGGTTTGAAATCTGACCTAAAAAAATCTGAGCTGTATAGACTACAGCTCGGATTTTATGTTGTGGTCTATAGGGATGATTTACAGTCTAAATTCTATATACCGAATACACTTAAAAATCTGACACTATGTCACTATCGTGTAGACGTAGCCTAATCCTTGCCACCACTTACCCCACCTAGGTATTTTTTGTTGGGCTGCACAGAGCTGTTCCTAGGGGCGGACGAGGCGGGCGATCGCCCGGGGCCGTCTGGCTCACCCACCCGGAGAATAGCCCCTGGCTCTGCGCGGCCATTTTATAACAGCCATGCAGAGCCACTCAGAAGCTGCGCTGTGCAGCTGCAGGTACAGGGGAGAGGCAGGAAGGATCGTTTCCAGTCCTGCCTTCTCCTCTTTATCAGCGTCGCAGGGGACGCACGGCTGTCACCGCGCCACCTGCGACGCTTGATATCCTCGGCTGGCAGCTCTGCCGCCGAGGAGATCTCTGGGAGCTGCGTGACAGCGTAAGCGGCGTGGTGATGTCACGCCGCTTACACTGCTCTGCAGCTCCCGGAGCTGGACGTGGGGACCGTGGTCTGGTAATTTTTTTTTATTTTATAATTAGCTACAGGGGCATCTATTGGCTACATGGGGCATCTATTGGCTACAGAGGGGCATCTATTGGCTACAGGGGGGCATCTACTGGCTACAGGGGGGGCATCTATTGGCTACAGGGGGGCATCTATTTGCTACAGGGGGCATCTATTGGCTACAGGGGCATCTACTGGCTATAAGGGGCATTTACTGGCTATAAGGGGGCATCTACTGGCTACAGGGCATCTACTGGCTACAGGGGCATCTACTGGCTACAGGGGGCATCTACTGGCTATAAGTGGGCAACTACTGGCTTCAGGGGCCCATCTACTGCCTACAGGGGCATCTACTGGCTACAGGGGGCATCTACTGGCTACAGGGGGCATCTATATGCTACAGGGTGGCATCCATTGGCTACAGGGGCATCTATTGGCTACAGGAGGCATCTACTGGCTTCAGGGGGGCATCTACTGGCTTCAGGGGGCATCTACTGGCTATAAGGGGGGCATCTACTGGCTACAAGGGGACATCAAACTGGTTTAAAGGGGGGCATTACTGGCTACAGTGGCATCTACTGGCTAAAGGGACAGTTACTGTCTACAGGGGCAACACCTGGCTAAAGGGGCATCTAGTGCTGATAAAGTGAGGCGTCTAAGATGTTTGTTTTGTAAAAACTACAGTGAAGAGTAGAGGCCGGGAAAAGACGTCATGGCGTCTGGGACAGATGAGAAGAAGAAGAGAAAAGAAAACAACTCTTCAGAGCCCTTTCTCCCTGTGAGTACTAGATATAACTTTACTGTAATCATTTATATGTCTGCAGCGCCTATGTACAGCTGGTATCCATCATTGTATGGTCACTGTATGCTGGTACTATTGGTTGAAGTATAATGGTTTATATTCAGTAATGGTCAGTTTGTATTATTCGGTCACTATGTGCTGGTGATATGTGGTCATGGTGTGACAGTATTATTCAGTCACTATGTGGTCACGGTGTCGCAGTATTTGGTCACTATGTGCTGGGGATATGTGGTCTTAGCAGGACATTGGTACTATTAGCCTGGGATTCTGGTTGGTGTAGCGGTGCTATTTGGTAACTGTATGACTATTATTTAGTAGCTTTATACCTAGCACATTGTGGTAAAGCTTGTATATTTTAGATTTGGTTGATGGTGATGCACTGTGTTTCATTGTGGCGCATTATGTTACGGGGGGGAGGGCAAAATTTCTTCACCTCGCCCTGAGTGCAATTTAGCCTAGGAACGGCCCTGGGGCTGCATCAGCTGGATGTCTATTTTTTCTTGATGTATCTCTGGGTTCTATCGACTACTAGGCCACTACCTTTCAAAGGAATTGCTTTTTAACCACCCATAGCTGCATATGTACATACATATTCTCAACCTAAGAGAGGTCCCAAAATAACTATGGACAGGACAGTTAAAGTCCAAGACTTTGCAAGGGATCTCTTTAAGAGTACCACTTATGTTGAACTTTATACTGCATAACAAAACACAATAACCATATACTTTCCACAGGTAATGGTACTTCTCTGTTGTATATACAATTTTGCTCTGACCATTTGGTGCCATTTATGTTTGCAGGAGGAGGATTAAAAGGGTGTGCTGCTTTTATTTATCATGTATAAAACAGGAAACCATCCAATATTCTAATATATATTTATATATATTGAGCTGTTACAACTCCGGGATCTTGGCATACGTCCTTTTTAGGCATAGAGACAGAGACAGAAACTTCGGGTACAAATACGTGTCCTCTCGTATTTTATTTTCAGCAACACAGGTAGGAAAAAGCGCAAGACATGCACAACATAAACAAAACAAAAAGCCTGCTCATATGAGCTCTAACTAAATAAAGTTGCACCTTGCAAGCACATACACAGTGGTGTGACAGAGCTGGCTTTCCACAGCATATCTTCTCCAAGGACCAAATGGTAGTCCAGGGTTGTGGGCCACACCTAGTCAGTTGACTTGCTGACTTATAAAGGCCAGGTAAAGCCTGGTGTGGAACATGGGGAGTAAGCACCCACCCAACTCTTTGCTTACTCCCAATGAAAAGCCGTCCCGGAATGGCGGGAAGCCATGTAAAAACAAATTTTTAAAACGTGTTAAAAGCCTGATGTTTTTGAAAATTCTTTTTTAATTAAACTTTTCATTTCCCCAAAAGGCTCCTTACCTTGGTGGAAGGGCTTCTCCGGGTATTTTCCCAAAAACCCCGGCCCTGGGGTTTTATAAAACCAAAAATGAATTTTTTCCAAACTTGCTGTTTTTACATTTTTCCCCCTCCCTCCACTCAGCCCTGTGGGGCCCCATTTTGGGTGCCCCAAAACTGTAACCGTAAATAAGGGCTTCCGCTTTGGGCTTTTTGGGAACCCTTGGAAAGGGTTCCACACAAAATTTTGAAATCATGAAAGGGCCCAGGAACCACCATGTCACCCTTCCCTTTTTTTTCCCTTTATTTTGGGCCAGGGGATTTTAAAGGGAATGATCTGTGATCACCCTAAATTGTTTTCCAAAACTAGTGTACCAAGGGGACTCAATGGCTAACTTGGGGAGCCAGGTATTCCCTCCTACTATTGAGTAGTTTTTCTTGGCCGCAAAACAGTTTCTGGCTAAGGAAACACGATGGGGTTTTTTTTCCCTTAACAAATTGAGATAGGATTTCCCCCCAAAGGGCCCACTTCTGGGGCATCTGTTTTTAAACCCCGGGAAAATTCCTTTTTTAAAAATTTAGGAGTAAATCAGTAGGGTCTCTTGCAGAGCAACCCCCTTCAGTTTCTGAAAGTTTTTTCCCGCCCCCGGGTTTTCCATTTACTATGGTGGACTTTTTTTCCCCTTTGGGCGCAGTCTGTAAGAGGGGGAGTTTTTGAGGGAAAAAAAAAAAACCTGGTAAAAAACCTTCTATAGTTTTAAACCCTGTTTTTTTTAAAAATGGTTTGAGGTAAATTTTTGAAGGGCTTTAATTTTGTCCACTTGGGGTTTGAGGGGCCCCCTCGGCCAATGTTGTAAACCCCAGGGGGAGAAGCCTTTTCCCCTTGCCCCTTAAACTTGCACTGTTTGGGGTTTTCCGTTGGGCCGGCTGTCCCTATTGGGAAACAAAGGGCTGCTTGCACAAATTGGGTTGATGGGAAACCCCCGTCAGAACTATTTAAAGAAAAACCCCATCACCTAGAAAATTTCAATTTTATACTCTTTTTTGGGGGGTGCAGGATGAGGTTTCCAAACAACCTCTTTTAAAAGGGAAACAAAGGGGCCCCCTGTAGGGCCAAAGGAAGGAAAATATACTGGAAATGTCCCTCTGGGGTGGAAAATGCTTTTTTTTCCCTTGCCTCGGTTGGGGATGAAACCTGCCAATAAAAACCTTTGGTGAGACCTAATTTTGGTTTATATACCCAAAAAGGTCCCAACATTCGATCAGTTTGTTGGGCCTTTGGGAGGGGGGAGGCAACAACCTTTTAGATTTTATTTTTAAATTTTCGGAAGTAGTTACAGAAACCCCCAAACTGAAAATTTTGGTTTTTGGGGGTTATCAAATAGGGGGGGCGAACAACCACTTTGTGCTTTTTATCAACCCCCATGGCTAACTTTTCAACTCCCCCCAAAGGGTTTTTTATGGGGTTGAGATTTTGGAGAAGGGGTAGGTTTAAATCCCAAAACCTTAAAAATGCTTTTATGAAAGCCCCCTCCTTCGCTGTTCTGGGCATCGTTCTTGGGAAACATTGTCAATTGGGTTTTAAAAACCCAAACCCAAAAATTTCATCCTCAATTTCCCCTTTCCCGATGGGAAGGAGGGGTTTCCAAAAATCAAAAACTCACAAATACAAGGCCCCCAATTATTCTTCCCCATACATGGGGTCCCGTTTTTCCCCGGTCCCTTTGCAGAGAAAAAGCCCCCAAAGCAGATGTTGGCCCCCCCCATGCTTCCGGTTTGGTATGGTGTTTTTTGGAAAGCAAAATCCATTTCTCTTTCCTAAACCCGAGTTGTGTTTCTACCCAACAGTTCTTTCTTTTTTGGGTTTCCCTTGAACCCTATGACTTGTCCCAATAATCTTTTGCATCATCCAAATGCTTTTCTAGCAAAAATTTGACAGGCCCCGAAAAAGTTAAATGGCTTAATTTGGGGGACACGTTTTGGCACGCAGGAAACTGGTCCCTGACGTTTTAGTGTTATTTTGGGAGCCCCTTTTTTTTTGTTTGGGGCCCAAACCCCTCTGCAGGTCATTTCCCCTTGGTCCCCCCATGTGTTTCTGGGATTTTTGGGTCCCCTGTTCCCTTTTGATTTTTTCGACCCCAAGGGGTGAAAAAAAAAAAATTCCTTTTGGGGGGAGCCCCAGTCAAAGGGGGGGTTTAAACAGTGGGCTTTTTTGTTCTTCCATTTTCTA
This sequence comes from Phyllomedusa bahiana, assembly GCA_025379985.1. Lineage (NCBI taxonomy): Eukaryota > Metazoa > Chordata > Amphibia > Anura > Hylidae > Phyllomedusa > Phyllomedusa bahiana. Next base: position 62,775 of record JAODAL010020386.1, on the reverse strand, counting down.
ATTATTTTCCCCCGTTCTTTCCCCACCAAAAATGCTTGTAATTGCAGATTGTCTTCCCAGCCTGGTATAGGGCTACAATTTTGTTTCTGATGTCCTTCGACAGCTCTTTGGTCTTCACCATAGTCGAGTTTGGAGTGTGAATGTAATATATATATATATATATATATATATATATATATATATATATATATATATATATATATATATATATAGAACAAGGCAGCACTCAAAAAAGCAAAATTTTTTTGAAAACGGGTGCCAGCGATTATATGACCATAGTCAAAAAGTCCCAAGCAATATCCTCAGAAAAATCGCAGCACTCCAAGATAGAAAAAATGAATTCAACTTTTATTCCAACATGTCCACAGGCAACGTTTCGGCCATTACAGCCTTTTTCAAGCAATCCATAAGTGAAAGTGCATCATATATAAAGGGGTGTGTACATGAATATTAATGAGTGCATATTAACAATAAATTACAAATATCATAAATTACAAATTTTGCAAAGTGATAATTACAAGTGATTCAATAAAAAAAGTGAATACTAAAATGTGGCAAGTGATAAATATATCGTCAAATTCATTAATAATCATTATATTCGCTTAATTACTTCAGAAAACATATTTAAATAAATTCATAATTTAATGCGGCCAGGCTGAACTCCTCCTCCCCCATTTCCATATAATAAATATACATAAAATAAAATCAACTCACTTACATGTGTTAATCTAGCCCTCGGCGTTCTACATTGCGCAGTGCGCATGACCGGAAGATGTCATTGTCAAGTATGGGATAACACATGCCAACCACATATCACATTGCCAACCATAATAGGGACCCGCGCGTGCGCATTAGTCCCGATAGATAATCGCGGCCATATTAACTATAGGCAATCCGCGACTGAACAATAACACTGTTGTATATGAAACAAAATAACAGTAACTCGCAACAATTAATTGAAGAGGGGGAAAGTGTAGATCAGCACCACCCAGGGCTGCACATATATGATGCGCTACCCTCGGAATGCAATAACGCATCAATCCACAAATCACCACAATAAGAAGCGAGATGTGGACGATACAGATCCACATACATCCCCAAAATAGGTGACTCCTCACCTTAATATATTTATTATGAGATGCGGAAAGATATATTGTCAAAATACAGTGAAATTGATGTAAAAAAAGGTGGCTTATGATGTCCGAAGTGCATGGTATAATCCCAGTAAGACAAGAATCTAAGGCCAATGATTTTATTTTATGTATATTTATCATATGGAAATGGGGGAGGAGGAGTTCAGCCTGGCCCCATTAAATTATGAATTTATTTAAATATGTTTTCTGAAGTAATTAAGCGAATATAATGATTATTAATGAATTTGACGATATATTTATCACTTGCCACATTTTTGTATTCACTTTTTTTATTGAATCACTTGTAATTATCACTTTGTAAAATTTGTAATTTATTGTTAATATGCACTCATTAATATTCATGTACACACCCCTTTATATATGATGCACTTTCACTTATGGATTGCTTGAAAAAGGCTGTAATGGCCGAAACATTGCCTTTGGACATGTTGGAATAAAAGTTGAATTCATTTTTTCTATCCTGGAGTGCTGCGATTTTTCTGAGGAGATATATATATATATATATATATATACTAAATGGTGAAGTAAGGATGCAGCTCATGACTGCTACAGCCAATCAGCGACTACGACAGTGATGTCCCATTCAGAAGTAAACAGAAGACCAGGGAGATACTCCGCAGAGCCAGCGCTGGAACTGAGGTGAGGAGAAAGATGAGTAGCATTTTTTTTTTATTTATGGTGGGCCGCAGTATCCTAATTATTTAGCTTTTTATATACTGGACAACCCCTTTAAGTCTTAGAAAACTGTTTTAAAATTATACTCAAGCACCTGTAAGAACGTACAACATAGGCATAAGAAAGGTTTAAGCAAAATTAAAAGGAGGCTTGAGTGATACCCCAACAAACAAAACATGCATAAGCATTTGTTAAAGTGATTTTCAAATACACTGAGAAGGGATAGCTCTACATGTACAGTTCAAACCAGAAGTTTACATACACTATATAAAAAGACACATATGAATGTTTTTCTCACTATCTGACATGAGATTAGAATAAACCTTACCCATTTAGGTCAATTAGGATTACCAAAATTATTTGTATTTGCCAAATGCCAGAATAATGAGAGAGAGAATTTTTAAGACATTTTTATGACTTTCTGCAAAGTCAAAAGTTTACATACATTAGGATTACCTTGCATTTAAACAATTTGGGACAGATCATATGATGATGTCCTGTCTTTGGAATATTCTGATAGGTTTATTGGCAATATCTGAGTTAGAGACACATCTGTGGATGTATTTTTTATGCACAGCAGAAACCCACTGCTTCTGTGTGTAACATCATGGGAAAGTCTAAAGAAATCAGCCAAGATATCAGGGAGAGAATTGTGGACTTGCACAAGTCTGGATCATCCTTGGTTGCAATTTCCAGATACCTGAAGGTGTCTTGTTCATCTGCAAAAACAATAATAGGCAAGTACAAACAAGATGAGAATGTCCAGCCATCATATTACTCAGGAAGGAGACGGGTTCTGTGTCTCAGAGATGAATGTGCTTTGGTCTGACATGTGCATATCAACCCAAGAACAAAAGCAAAAAACCTTATCAAGATGCTGATGGAAGCTGGTAATATTGTGTCATTATCCATAGTGAAGCGAGTACTGTATCAACATGGGCTGAGAGGCCACTCTGCCAGGAAGAAGCCATTACTCCAAAATAAACATATAAAAGCCAGATTAACGTTTGTAAATGCACACAGGAACAAAGACCTACATTTTTAGAGACACGTCCTGTGGTCTGACAAAACTAATATTGTACTGTTTGGCCATAATGACCATCGTTACGTTTGGAGGAGAAAGGGAGAAGGTTGGAAGCCTAAGAACACCTTCCCAACTGTGAAACACGGGGGTAGCAACATCATATTGTGGGTTTGTTTTGCTGCAGGAGGGACTGGTGCACTTCGCAAAATAGATGAAATCATGAGGAAAGAAGTTTATGTGGCAATACTGAAGCAACGTCTCAAGACATCAACCAGGAAGTTAAGGCTTAGGCGGAAATGGGTATTCCAAATGGACAATGACCTGAAGCATACTGCAAAACTGGTTACTAAGTGGCTTAAGAATAACTCAGTGTTTTGGGGTGGCCATTACAAAGCCCTATTGAAAATGTATGCGCAAAACTGAAAAGGCAAGTGCGAGCAAGGTGACCTACAAACATGGCTCAGTTACACCAGTTCTGTCAGGAAGAATAGGCCAAAATTCGTACCAACTATTGTGAGAAGCTGGTGGAAGGATATCCAAAATGTTTGACCCAAGACATACAGTTTAAGGGCAATGCCACAAATACTAATGAAATGTATGTAAACGTTTGACTTTGCAGAAAGTAATAAAAATGCCTTAAAATTATTTCTCATTATTCTGGCATTTGGGAAATACATTTTTTAGTAATCCGAAGTGACCTAAAATGGGTAAGGTTTATTCTAATTTCATGTCAGATAATGAGAAAAACATGAATATGTGTCTTTTTATATGGTGTATGTAAATTTCTGGCTTCAACTGTATACCTCAAAGTCTATCCTTAGCAGCCACTTTAAGGCATGCATATGCTAAACCCTCATGTCTACTCATCCAGTGACAGAGGAGTCAGGACAAAGATACATTGAGAGATTAAAAGTTTCCTGCATGCTCTAGTTACACTTTGACACTCAATACAGTAAGTCTTCCCATGAGACCTCCTGTCTGGCCTCCAGCATTGATCTCACAGATTTATCAGACAGGTTCCTTTTCTACAGATTGTACATTACAACATAACAACGTATTTACCTCACAAGTAATATTTAGAACTATTGGAATAAGTTTTAAGGAGCATATGAACTAAATTAGTTAATCTTTTAGTAATAAAAAGCTTTAAGATACTTGTCATAAAAATGCAGGAAAAAGTATTTATTTAACACACTTTTTTCACTCATTTGGAAGATGAATATAATTTGTTTTTTGTTGTCTTTTTTGTTGTCTGTTGGCATTCATATGTTCTAAGTTGAGGAATTATTTAAGAAAAGTTTTAACATTGTTCATACACACTTACCAAGTCCCCAGATTGTGCAGGGGACCTCCACAAATAGGGAAGACCTACCACTCCCCCAGGAGAGTTGGAGAACCTCCTGTAGCCACATGGCTGCTGGAAATATTTTAAGCAAAGAAGCACTGGATCAGTGTCATGAAAAGCCACTCTGATGCCACTAACGGCAGGATGGGCCCCTGCAGCTTGACTACAAATTCTACCTGCAGGGAATGCACAGCCTTTTTTGGCACATGCGCACATCTGAGAGGACAGGAAAGGTAAGTACCTCTGCTCCGTACTCATATCCCTGCCCTGGGTGATGCCCATCCCTCATATGTGGCATCCAGCTTTCCATGATAAGAAAACTGATTTTACTGGATGCTGGATAGGCTATGTGGTCACTGTCAGGGCCGGACTGGGAATAAAAATCAGCCCTGGCACAAAGCCCCCAGCAGCCCACATACAATATCCGCTTACAAAATTCCCCTTGTTCTTGCACTTTGCCACTTTCTAAAATAAACTATACTATAAGGCTGCTTTCACACAGAGCGTTTTTGGTGCATTTTTTATGTGTTTTTGGTGAGTTTTTATGCAGAAAGGCAAAATAGTTAATGCTGTTTATTTCTGCACAAAAAAAACGCATCAAAAAACGCACCAAAACCGCTCTGTGAAAGCAGCCTACACACAAGCAAGAAAGAAAAAGTGGTGCAGAGAAACCCCTCATCACAGAGTCAGGTGTGCACTTGCTTTACAATATGGGACAAGCCCACACTGACACTATATAAGCACCAACCTACAACCCCACCAATCACATCACCAGTAGTCAGGTCACCATCACATGAATACAGCACTGATTCAACACAGAAGTAAAATTACCCCTGACAGCAGGGACTCACATGAGACGTCATCTCTGATGGGAGTTGTCTTCTTCTCCTTTTCTTCTCCATCTGGCCCAAACCTCCATGATGTCTTCCCTGATGAGTAGTTCCCTTCCCTTTTTTTTATCCATCCAGTACAGCATGCAGTGTCTTCTTCTAGTGGTCACTACTCGTCCCTGTAGAATTTACCACAAACACATCTTACACTCCTCTCTTTTCCAGCACTTTCCTATCAATTCCCCAAACAACGTATGTTAGACCCCAAAAATTAGAAATTAAAAAATGTCAGATAAGTGGCATGTAAATAGGTAGACCCCCATTAGGTAGGTAAACAGGGCCTTCCTCGATTAATATGGTAGTTAGACAGGGCCTACCCCTGTAATTAGCCAGGTAGCTGGGGCTGCCCCCAGTAATAAAACAGGTAGCTGGGGCTGCCCCCAGTAACTAGCCAGGTAGCTAGGGCTGCCCCCAGTAATCAGCCAGGTAGGTCCAGTAATTAGCCAGGTACGGCCAGGGGCAGTAATTAGCCAGCTAGGGCCAGTATGTAGGCAGGCAGGGCCAGTATGTAGGCAGGCAGGGCCAGTATGTAGGCAGGCAGGGCCAGTATGGAAGCAGGCAGGGTCAGTATGTAGGCAGGAAGGGCCAGTATATAGGCAGGTAGGGCTAGTATATAGACAGGGCCACTTATAGGTAGACAGGGCTGGTATATAGGCAGACAGGGCTGGTATATAGGCAGTCTGGGTTGGTACATAGGCAGACAGGGCAGGTATATAGGAAGACAGGGCAGGTATATAGGCAGACAGGGCAGGTATATAGGCAGACAGGGCTGGTATATAGGCAGACAGGGCTGGTATATAGGCAGACAGGGCAGTATATAGGCAGACAGGGCTGGTATATATCCACAGGACTAGATGCTCAGGTGAACCTTGTGGTGAATATTTCTTCTGTAAATGTATCTGATATTGAGGTCAAATTGCTGAATAGGGGTCTTTCTTTCAGTCCTGTTGTGAGTTTCGATTGGTTTCAATTTGAAATTGATTTAAAGAATTTCTTTAGGCGGTTACGCCTGAAGGTATTCTTTAATGACCATAAGAGGGAGAATAATGTGATCTGTAATGATGATGATTCTATGCATACTGTTCATTTAAGTGATCTTGGGTTGAGAAATAAGAGTTCTTTTTCTCCTCCCCATTCTAACCATATTGTCGAGACATATATTGAGTTGACAACTAGATATATGAGAGATTTGCAAGATAAAAGTGTCAGTCAGAGGCATAATTTGTCATTTGAAGAGAGTCAGGCCCTCAAAATTTTGATGAACAACCGCTCACTCGTTATTAAACCTGCAGACAAGGGGGGAGCAGTCGTGGTGATGGACAGGGACCAGTATGAGAAGGAAGTTTTTCGCCAATTGAGTGATGATAATGTATATTCTGTTTTAGAAAAAGACCCTAAGTTCGACATTATGAAGGAGATTAATGTTGTTATTGATAGGGCAATTTGTGAAAAAATCATCGATGAAAAATTGGGGAATTTTTTGAAGATTTCCTCGCCAGTTACTCCTGTTTTATATACCCTCCCAAAGATACACAAAGATCTAGGTAATCCCCCTGGGAGACCAATTGTGTCAGGTAGAGGTTCTGTCTTTAGTAACATAGCAATATATCTTGATAAAGTCCTTTGTACCTACGCCACGTCTGCTCTCTCCTATGTCAGGGATACATCTGACTTTTTGTTTAAATTACGAGAGGTTGTATTACCAGATACATTTTTCCTTGTTTCGTTCGACGTGGTTTCATTATGCACGTCGATTGGACATATACAGGGATTGGAGGCCGTTGGTATGGCGCTTGCCGGCGCAGGATGCGATCCAAAATATGTACAGTTTGTCTTGACTCTTTTGGAGATTGTCCTTAGAAGGAATTATTTCCTTTTCGGGGACAAATTCTATCTCCAACAATGAGGCACAGCCATGGAGTCCAATGTGACCCCCACTTATGCTAACATCTTTATGGCGGCTGTGGAGGACAGATTTGTGTATAAATCCATCTTTTTGGATCATGTCCTGTGCTGGTGGCGCTACATCGATGACATTTTTTTGATATGGACAGGCACATTGGAAGATCTTGAGGAGTTTTATAATCATAATGAATGTGTTGTAGGTTTACAGTTTACTAAGATTGTCTCTGAAGAGTCATTGCAATTTCTAGACACATTGGTTTATGTACAGGATGGTCATTTGGAAACAGATTTGTTTGTTAAAACAACCGATCGGAATAATCTTTTGGATTACAAAAGTTTTCACCCGAAACATATGTTGGATTCATTACCATGGAGTCAGTTATTAAGAGTTAGGAGAATTGTGTCTGATGAGGTTAGACTTGATGCTAAGATTCAGGAAATGTGTAATAATTTTGTTCAGCGGGGGTACCCTAAATCGTTGCTGAAACGACATTGTTCACGTCTGAGGCATGTTAAAAGGGAAGATACATTGGTTTGCAAACAGAAAGTGAAGATGGATAGGATTCCTTTTGTAACAACACATAGTCATTTAGGTGGAGAAATAGCGAAGTGTCTCAGGAAAGAATGGGATATTCTTTGTAAGGGACTACCAAATGTTCCTGAATTTTCTTTGCCCCCCATGATGGCCTATCTCAGATCTAGGAATTTGCGGGATAGATTAGTTCATGCGGATTGTTTAGAAGACAGAGGTAAGAAACAAATGTATCTATTACCCCCTAAAATGGGCAATTTCCCATGTTTAAATTGTTCTAGCTGTGGGAATCTCCTTCGTGGTGATTGGTTTTCACATCCTCACACAGGAAAAAAGATACAGATCAAAGGGAGATATACATGTCGCTCTACATAAGTTGTATATATGATCACGTGTCCGTGCAGTTTGGTATATGTGGGAGAAACCACGATGCAAGCCAGAGAACGTATTAATAAACATAAAAGTACGATTAGACGCCAGATGATTGATTTACCAGTAGCTAGACACTTTGTAGAAATGGGACATTCTGTCTCCCAGTTGCGATTTAGGATTATTGATCAGGTAGCACCTCTGCGTAGAGGTGGTGATCGGGAGAAACTTCTAAGGAGGAAGGAGCTATGAATGAATGAATTTATAATTTGAAGACACTACAACCATTGGGGCTGAACATTGAATTCAATATAGGTATGCTGTAGGTTGTTATTTTGACATTTTGGTATATTTGTATTCTGTGCTTTATGATTTTAGCTGCTTTTATATGTTAATAAACATATTTTTATTTTTCTTCTAGTGTGGACAATCAAGCGGGATCATTGGTCTCTCTTTATATTTTTTTCCTTTGTTTTCCTTTTTGCCTATGTATCTTAGATATATTAAAATTAAGATTGCTGCTTTTGTGAAATATATAGTGTGGAGTCGCTGTCATTTCTTTGGGGTGATTAGCATCCTCTTTTTGGACAGTTTTGTCCTATTCTTTATTTCCAATCATTCTTAAAATGTATGTATTCGGAAGGTATTGGCAACAGACACGCGCAGTTCGCATCATGTATTTGTTCCGGACTAAGTATTGGCATCGGACATGCACAGTGAGCTCAAGCAACGGAACGGTCAGTTGACATGCGCGGAATGTACAGACATGCGCAGTGGATCGGTGGAGACGCCGGGAATTTGAGTACTGATGATCCCGCTTGCGTGAGGTGTTTACCTATACATTCTGTATTGTCTTTATTCACTATTGGTGTATGCACTTGTATGTAACCATTGAAATGTGATCTTATTGGTAGTGTGAATAGACGCATGGTATGTTAAGATGTGATTGGTTGCTATCTATGTGTTGGTACCGCCTTTTTGCTATATATTGTATTTTATTGGCACTTGTATTTATGCTTAATAAAGATTCTATGTGAGTCGAAACGTTGCATTTTTTGAACTGGGATTCTGCCTTTAAATAAAGGTGCACTTATGCTGACGCCGGATTGCTAATTTCTTGCTGAAGTTTGGTAGTAAGGGTAAGGCTCCCCTCACATTGGCGGTCTATTGCATTTGATGGTCTTAACATTACGGATGTGGGGAACTTCAGTGCTGTCCTAACAATAATTTTGCTTTGCATGGCTGGTATATAGGCAGACAGGGCTAGTAGTTTAGAAAAAAAAAAAAAACAATACTTACCTGATGTCTTTCCCTCCTCTTCTGTCCTCTTCCCCGGAGTGCCGCCAGCAGCAGTGTGCGGGATGCGGAGCGGGCGCGCGATGATGTCATCACATCGTGCACCTGCCCCGCAGTCTCCTGTGAGCTGAACAGACAGGATCAGAAGATCCCGGCTGTTCAGCCTCGGCTGCTGCTTGCACCGCGCGGTGCAGACGGCGGCCGTGATCGCTGCATGGCTGGGTCGTTGACCCGGCCGTACAGCCGTGTGGCGAGGGAGGCCTGTCGGTCTCCTGCCACAGGGGTCCAGTCGCTGATGTGACCATTGCGGTCCCTGTACCACGCCACAGACCGGCGATGGGACTCGGGGCCTGCCCGCGGGAAACACTGGTCCCCTCGGCGGGCGATCCGAGCCGGCTCTGCGGCCTGGACCCCAGGGGCCCACCGGGCAAATGCCCGGTTTGCCCTGTGAGCAGTCACTGGTCACTGTATGGCAGTAATATTGGTAGTAGGGTAATAATTTAGATTCAGGAAGAGTTTGGCAGCATTTCCCAGCTCTCCTGGATGCTGAATAGGCTACCCAACATCCAGCTGGGTGACGCCACACCCGTCTTCTAGCTTTCCTCTACAGCTGCTACACAGTTGCCTGTAGTGGACATGGCTTTGTGTGAAGGCGGTGGCTTACATTGATGGGGGGTAGTTTATGCAAATTGTGGGCAACTCAATATCTCCCTGAAGGCCACATTCAAAAGCTGGCAAGTATGCGTTTATGTATGATATCTTTTAGTTAGTTGCTCTGTTTTAATTCAGATATACCATTTTTAAAGAGGGGATGCTTTGAATGTCTCCTAATTAAAAATCCAAGTCTAAAAGATTTCTTTTCTTGACTGCTCTATCTGTATACCAGTCACCAGATAACCTCTGTGTCTGTATCTTTGTAGAGTAGTGTGACCACACTACCAGTGGTCTCAGATTAATGTATGTAATGCTTGTGGTTTGTATCGTAGAGAATATATATAAATGTATGACTATGTTATGATAACTTTGCACTTTTATGGTGGTACTGGTGCTTAAAGCACCAGTACCACATGCAGCCCTGCAACCAATCAGGAGTTTCCAGGGGACCCAGGGTAGAGGGAAGAACTGCAGCCATATAACAGCTTGCCATCCTTGGTAGTAGTTAGTTTCCAGTTGTTGTTAGTTTATATTGCCAATTTAGGTAATTGTAGCAAAAAGGGTTATCTGTCCATCAGCCAAAGGTGGAGCAGAGGCACACAATGCCTTTTACATCAGGGCTAAGCAGATGATGAGAATACTAACAGATAAGAGAACAAACTGATAAACTTGATATAGATAGAGAAAGAGACAGATATAGAGTGAAGAAGAGGGAATGGAGATCGTCAGTAAGGAGGGACAGCACAGTTTGACAGCTAATATTAACCAATCATCAACTTGAGGGTGATAAGGGTAACGGGAACCCCTTGTTTATGAGAGAAGGTAGATGCATAGTGTTTTAATACCGCTGGATCGGAAAGACCACTGGTGACATGCAGGCAGGGCAAGTTATAGGCTACTCTTGTTTGGTTGTAAGGTGGTTGTTGCAGAGAGGACAGATGTGTGTGTGATAATGTGTTATGAGAAACATACCCCTCTATGGGAAATAATGTGAAAATGCTGTAACTGAAGAGCCGTGAAACTGTACCTGGATGTTCTAAGCTGGAACTATGAGTAAAGCTTGCAAAGACCCCAACCTGCTGCTGTTTCTGTGGTCCTTATTTGCTGGTTGGACTACAACTCTCAGCACACCACCACTGGCAGACCTGCTTCACCATCACACCTGCATCTACAGTGCCCCTATCATGGCACTTTACATCTGTACAGCAGTAAAAAAAAAAACATCCATATTGTGCATCTAACTTTTCTAAGTGTGTCCCAATGCAGGATACCTTGAATAACAGTAGGAGGTATGAAGGTAGCAGTCACACTTGGACCCCTCTGCCATATCAGACACCAGATCTATAAATGACACTTGAGGGCTGATATAACTTTTCCATTGTGCCAGAGGCTCAAGTTACACACCCTACTGTATATTTATTCACATCTGTGGTTTGAGAACCAGGCATGGTGAGCAAAGTTGCTCAGTGATGACATCATCAAGGGAGTAAGTTTATTAATGTAAGGAATGCAGAGTCCCCATTCTTAGTCATAAGCGGTGGGAACTTCTTTGCAGCCTATGTACTACTTTAAGATAATGAAGAGACCTGGAACTTATTAAAACAAGTACATCAATTTGATTTTATAGTTAAAATAATTTAATGTTCTCAAAATGACATTACAGCATAGTTGTGTAACTGTGAAATCCAGAACATTAGAAGTTAAATCGTTTCATTTTGCAGTCTGTACCACCCTATTTCTCATATTACAGAAAAATTCCTGGATTCCCAAAATTTGACTGTACTTTTTTTTGTCTGTTAAGTTGTATGTATGTATACAGATATACACAATTGCGATTGGATGTGATAGAATGTTTGAATGAATTAATGAAGTATGTTTGAATGAAGTAAATGTATGATTTTGATTTTATGTCCCATAATGAACTATTGCCAAGTGCTTTTATTTTACGTAGCCTGGACATACTATCACATAACTAACAGTCACCAACAAAAATGTAGAAATCATACTGTAATAGCCTAAAAGGGGAGCACTGTAGAATTCTAAGGCTAGATTCATGTTGCACTTTGATCCCATTTGGGACCTCTGGTGCAGTTATTTTGCCCAGTACAAAAAGCGTTTGTGTTCAGGAAACAGAGCAAACATGGTCCAAAGGTGACTGCAATATTCTTCTCTATGGATGCATCGTGCAATTCATTGCAATAGCTTTTTCAGGTGTCCTGACAGATACCTGTAGCGTAGATCCCAAATGGGATCTAAGCATAATGTGAACCCCGTCTTATTCTAATCACTAAAGTGATTTTCTAATCACTCTAATCACTGAGTGATCCCCACTCAGTATAAATGTCAGGGACAGCTTCCAGTGTACACATAAATATATTCATAAGGCTTCATTAGTCCAGAAGAGGTCGAAAGATCATCTTGGTGGTTTCTGTTGGGTTGGCATCTGACTACATATCACAAAAATTAAGCATGGAATGAAACAGTGGTCTACTCTATTCCAGAGAACATTATACAGTACAAACATTTGTTTTTCTAAATATATTTTTACAATGGGGTCCTTTGGGTGACATATCTCACTGTATGTATATGCTAGAGGTGTACATGAGAATTTTTCCAGGCATTCATGCTAAGTGTATAAAAATAACTTGATCTGAACAAGGCCCTAAGGCAACATGTCAGCTATTGGAAAAATATGTAAAAAAAAGGGCCGCTGATAGGGCAGTACTAGGAGTACTGTCATATGGGAGACCCGGGCCGAATTGTGAAACAAGGGGGCCCTCTGGCAGCGGGGCCCCTTTGTTTCATATGTCTGATAAGATTAACATTCCTTAGGCCCAGTTGTAAGGCCCGCCGTGGCCCAATTGTGGTCATGGCTCGCCATGGCCCGGTAGTATTGAATTGGGCAGCGGCACAATGAAGTAACTTCATCACGCTGCTGCCTCTCCTCAGATAGACAACCTAGTCACTCTGCATAGGCTGTGCGGCCGAGGAGCTGTTGGAGGAATGTCCCCCCAGTGTCGGGCAGAAGAGGAAGGTGCTCGGTTGGGTGAGGAGAGGTAAGTATTATTATTATTAATTTTATTGGCGGCTTATATGCCGGCCTAACTGAGTGGAACTGTATATACCTGCCTTACTGAGGGGGACCTATATATATATTTTCCTAACTGAGGGGACCTATATATACCTGCTTAACTGAGGGGACCTATCTGAGGAGGGGTGCTATAGAGCTACCTAACTAAGGGGACTTATATATCTATAAGTAAGGAGCTGCTGGAAAAGTGAGGATTCTAAGATGTGTATGTGGTAAATTCTGCAGAGATGAGTCGTGGCTGGGAGAAGTCATCATGGCGGTCTGGGCCGTAAGAAAAAAACAAGGGGAAGACTACCACTTCTTCCTGCGCTGGTACCATATCCAGACGCAGTCGGATGGCACTGGAGCTCTGTTTGTGACCCTGAAAGAGACGTTAACTACATTAGCGGCAAGATGTCCTGGAGGTCGTCCCTGCCATCCATCTTCCAGGAACAAGTGAGGGGAAAATACCATTCACTTGTTACACTTTAGTCATGTGAGCGGGCACATAGTTTGCTGCTTTAACTCTACTTTCCTGTCTGGTTTGCCTCCTGCAGAACTTTTTGTCCAACCTTTTACATTTACAGAAAGTTTTGCAGGATGTATGGTTTACTCTACCTGAGGGCTACCGATCTAACCTAGTTACCTACCTACGTTAATTGTGGTCAGAGGAAAGATTTAATAGGGGATTGCTTGAATGACATTATACTGCAGTACTAAAGTACCGTAGTATATTGTACTAGAGATCACTTGTACAAATACCCAGGTGAGACAGGAAAAAAAAAAAGATTTAAAACTACATTATTTTTAAATGTTAACGCCATAAAAAAATTCTGAATTGTGTCTTTGTGTCTGTCACCTCACTTTGCTATAAAATAGGAGTTAAAGGTGGAAAAGTAATATGCACCCTAAAGTGGAAAATGTTACTAATAAAAACCCTAACCCCATATCAACTTAGCCCTGACACAGCTTAGCTGACAGAAAGAGGTTGTTGTTCTAAGAAAAAGCTAATAAAACACATTAAACACTCTTCATAAATCTGGTATCGATGGAATTCTACTGACCCACAAAATATAAAAGATAACGTGTCATTAATAGAACATAGAAAGTTTCCACAAAAATAAACCCCCAAAATGAGTTTTTTCCCTATGTTTATTTTGGGGTGGGGAGGCCCAGACAGTTTGGCTGTATGGGGCCCTGAAATTCCTGATGGTGGCCCTGGTATACTTCTGTTATACTTTCTAAAGATGTATTAATAAATTGATAACTGGGCATTACCATTCCTCTTGTCAGTAGAGTGTCTTCCTACACAATCTGACACTGTCAGCACAGATTGGACAGAGTCATGCTCCATTGACAAAAGAATAGAAAAAGATGGGAGTACCACACTCCTTTTGTAAGATTGCTGGGTGCTCAGTGAGTAGTAAGGCAAGTTGGCACTAAATGTACAGAAAAAATCCACAGCATATATTTAGGGTTGGATGCAAAAATGTATTCATTTATTCCCAGTGTATAGAAGGAAAGAGACTGCTGTCTCTCCACACTAGACTGAATGTAGCATGCATCCTATATACTCCTCCTCCCACCACACATGACCTTTCTGATGAAGGTCTAGCAGGGCTGAAACGTCTATGCACCGTGGGAATACTTATTTACTGAAATTGCTATTTGCATGGAGAGTTATTACCTCTTTCTTAATAAAAGAATAGTGATACACAGCTGTTAGTTTTTTCATACATTTCCAGGCGAAATAACACAATGGAGTAATGGCACAACTCAGAGTTCAAAGAAAATATGCTGGCCAATTATTATTTTATGGGGAATACAAAAAACAGACATGTCAGGAGAACTGATAAACTCTTTTTAAGGTTTTTTGTAAAGCATTTTCTCTTTCCCCTTTTGTACGGGGCCTTCCTTTAATGGAAAGTATAGGGTTAATATGGAAAAGTAGCAAAATTAAACTGTTGACTTAAGGTCTTGCCATAAGACCTGCAGTCTCTTGGTTGCAACCCTATCATAAGTGCGAGAAGTGGGAGGGCAGTAAACTTAAAAAAAGAGAACTTTTTGTACTCAAGTGACTCTCTTAAAATTAAATTTGATAGGTCTAGTCACCAGTCTGCTCCAACCATGAGTTTTCAATCACTTTCTCTTCTACTCTCTCATTTTACCTTACTATTACATATCTGGTTCCTAAGTGACCTTTAGATTATTTTTTCCACTTGGTTTGAACATAAAGAACACTCACAGTAGAAAAAGAGTAGATTTATTGTATACTTAACAGGTGATTCCTGAGTTGCACCTTCTCCTGGAAAAGTAGTTAATGATTTGCTACCACCTGCATGGCAAAAATCTTGGGGATCCTATAATTTTCTTGGCGTTCCTTATTTTTTTGGTGACCTGCCAAGTTTAAATTCAGATTTTTCATCACTCAGCAAAGCTTCTTGAACTAATAACAATGAAATAATAAGCAGGGAACCTCAGTGGATTTTTCCAGAACATTTTGCTACTAATATAAACCAACTGGAGATATCAAAGGCAAGTGAATTTCTTTTAAGGACGTGCCCATTTATTTCAGTTTATTTTATAATATGTCTAGTGTACATGGGCTATTTTCATTGACATCATTGATATGGTTCACCTAGAGAGCTGTTTAATTTCTTGTGTAGGTTTGTCTTTTCAGCTTTTCTTTTTCAGTTTAGTATGGTGCTGCTTTTGGATGCATGAGGCTTATTTTTATTGTTATTACCATGTAGGCAAAGTAATAAAACAAGGGTTTTGAAACACATATTATGAATGAGTCGCACTGCTTTCCCACTGACCTTCTTTGACTCAACAAAAAAAAAAGAAAAATCCCCTGACACCATGGTCTGGAGAATAGAGGAAAAGAAGGTTCTCAGCGAGGTAGGTAGATTTTATTACATGCATCCCTTTTGTGTACTATACTGTTATTACAACTTTAGTTGCCATGTATCAAGTTCACTTTTCCTTTTTTAGAATCAAATTATAAACTCATTTTTTTAGAATTGGGTAAACTGAGGTCCTCTAAATAGGTAACACAGAAAACCTGTTTGCCTATTTGAAGTACACATGAAGCATACTCTGAGAAAATATCCCAGCATAAACAATCAACATAAAGTGCCAACACTTGGAGCTGGAAACCATACAATGGCATATGTCATCCATGAGACCCTATGCCAAATTAAAAGTAGAAGCTGAGCACATTTATCAGGTCATATAATGGTTGTCTGCATACGGATCAGTGTAAAAACAAGAGGTTGCATGTCTGGTGGCAGAGCGGTGAACAACGCAACATTAGGTATTTGGGGTGACTATCATGGTAAGAGTCCATGAATCAAGCTTGTTAGATAAAGAAACATGCAATGGAAGTGTCACGTCAGTGGAGGTGCAGTGGGCCCTGACTGCCACCCAGCCAACTGTCCCTGCCTACTTGACGTGCTGCCCTAAATGGCAGACCCCAACTGGATGACAGTCCCTACTCTACTACGTGCAGGGCCGTCAGGGAAACGCGAAGTCAACAGTCCAGGTCGATAACGGTACAGGTACGCCAAAGCCACCAATCGGAAAACCAAGAGAATAACGTAAGCCAAGCCAAGGGTCAAAAACCAGAGGTAACACAGTACAGAATCAGAGGACGAGAAACGAGGTCAGGAAGCAAGCCGAGGTCAGGGTAACAGAGCAAACAAGCAAAACGGGAAACCAGGAGAAACACAAAGGGTAACCTTTCACAGGCAAAGATGAACCAAACTGAGCAGTTTAAATGAGCCGCCCGGACACCGCCCCAGCAGCTGATTGGTGCGGCCTCCGGGCTCCTCTATTGGTCTGAGCTACACACCCTCTGAGCTGATTTGAAGCCGAGCTGTCACTCCTAACAGCCAGGCTTCTCCCTGGGCGTGTCCCCCGCCTAGAGGGATTAACCCCTGTAGCACATTGCTCCTCCACGGCAACAACATGTGCCGTGACAGGAAGTCTCTTGATCTCCAGTATAGCTGCTCTACTTTTTTTCATGGACCCCAAATAATCCACCTAAAGAAGTGGATGTGAAATACTAAACCTCAGAAAGCCAATTTAGACTACAAAACCATAAAGAGGAGTGGCTATAAAACTTAACCTTTAATATATAATCTTAAAAATGATAAACAATAGCAACGAATATATAAGCCCCCTTGCAAAAAACAAAGACAAAATCAGAATATGTTTGCTCATTCAGCCAAAGCCAAGGGACCAATGGGTTAATGCGGCCCTATCACCACCCTAGAAAGGACTGCAGGTCCCTAGCCTGACACACAGAACAGGAATAACGCCCTGATAAGGGCGATCCTGACAGGAGCCTGACCCTGTTAACACTTACCCTAAACAATAACCTATCGGTCCCATCCCAACATGTTTCGATCCTCCAATATTGATCGCCTCAGGGGATGATAAAGAGCTTAGAGACCTTAGGAAAAGAGAGGCTGGCAGATAAAACCTAGCAAGGGCATAGAGCCTGGGTATACTCACAGAACTCCCAAAGAAGACAGGAGACGTGTAGATATCACAGGGGAACAAGGCATGAACCTAGAAGGACACTGGTATGTGACCGCAAACAATAGATTCCTGCACGTCTCACACCTTGTGGAGGTGTCCCGGCAGTGGCCGGAGGAATGAAAAAGCAGAAGGATTTGCAGTGGTCCCTCAATTTACAATGGGCATTGAATACAATATTTTTACCATACAATAGTCGTCCCTGGGACATTGTATCTTCAAACCACACTTGGCATACAATGTCACAGATGCTACCGATCTTGAATGGAAGATCCAGCCAATTATTGCAAACATTTTATTAGTAATCTCTGCAATAGTGCAGTGCATGCAGTGATTAAAGGATTTAGTAGCACCTCTGTACAGTACAGTGCAGTACTATATGTTCTGTTATGTACCAGGATGAGCGGCTCCTGTGGGCACTAAGGGCGACATGTATGATCGGAGTCTGCGCCTGTTTTCAGGCGTAGACTGCACCTTACCATGCCGAATCCACTGTCGGACGCAGGGATGCGCTGTTAGGCGCAACCCTCGCCACTTTCGGATGCGCCTAACAAGAAGGGACGTGCAATGGGATACGGCAAATTCAAAAACTCCGAGGCATGCATGATTGCGGGTCGGCAAAGTGAGGCGCATTCCAGCGCTTTACAGCTCTGACAGGCAGACCTAGTTGAATGTGGTCTATCTGAGCGGAGAAGTCGAAGTGGAGCGCGTTATTATTGGAATGTGCTATAGTTCTACACTTACAGCAGTACACTAGTAAAATAAATGATTTGTCAAGAAGAATAAATAATTAAGCAAGAAATCCTGCTTGAAGGACAACAGGTCCCTGCAAGCCCTGTGCTGCCTTTTGGTGTATATACTGAATTGCATTAAAGGGGATTTGCCAACAGACCAAGTACTGACCTCCGTTCAGCATGAGAGCAAGATGTAAACAAATCATGCTGAGTCATGAAGCTGCAGTGGAGGAGGGAGGGGGGGGGGGGGAGTGAGGAATCCAAGGGAGCGTCTCAAAACTTAAGTGAACTAATAAACATACAACAGTGGATTCAATACAGCAAGACACAGAGCCTCAGACTGCACTGTCAGGAGAAACCTTATCTGCTAAGAAGCTAATGTAATGTAAACAAATCACGGAGCTGACAGAGACGCACACAGACACACACAGCCAGAGCACAGAGCCATGCATAAGGGGATCCTGTGACATGTTCACTCAAATAATCAAACTATAACTTGTGATTTCTGTATACAAAAGAGAACACCTATTCTAAACAGCAGATTGAAAGCTCCTTCATGTTCTCTGTCATCAGATAAAGCAGGGATATAATAACACTACAGCTAGTTATTCTGTATACAAAAGAAAACATATGGCTACCCGGTGCCTTAAAAGACCATTCATTCTGTCTGTCATCAGATACGAAGTGATTCACGCAAGCGCGGCCTTTCAGCTCCTGGGTCGTGACTAGGGGAAGCTTTGAGGTAACCAAGGGGGATTGAGAAATGCTGTAGCTCTGAGTTTTCACTTTTTTTTAATTACATATATTTAGAAAAGTGATTACCCATTTTGGAGGTTCCCACGTCAACATTACATGGTGGCAAAACCCCTTTAAACTTCAATGCAGCCCAAATACATCTAAAATTGTTGTTATGGAAAATGTTTAAGAAAACATCTGTCCAACATCTGCATTGGCGGATGTGATGTTAAATTAGTGTAATGTCCATGGACTTTTGTGTAGTATTTTTTTTTGGAGCTAATATATATATTGTCATTAATGTTATTGGAGAAAATGTACTAATACATTGATTTAATTGTTCCAGCACTTGGATATGTTTGTTTATTAAGTACTTCATTTCAATGACAAATCCATTTTATTCTTCATACTGGGTAATGTATTTCCGACGCAAAATCTGTCCAGAATTACATTGCAAATAGGTGCCACACTTTGTGACACGTATTTGCAATGTAATTCAGGATGGATTTTGCTTCGGAAATACATTACCCATTATTTACTATGGGGACTGTATCTCCGACGCGAAATCCATCCTGAATTACATTGCAAATACGTGTCACAAAGTGTGGCACGTATTTGCAATGTAATTCTGGACAGATTTTGCGTCGGAAATACATTACCCAGTATGAAGAATAAAATGGATTGGTCATTAAAATGAATTACTTAATAAACAGACATATCCAAGTGCTAGAACAATGAAATCAATGTATTAGTACATTTTCTCCAATAACATTAATGACAATATATATATTAGCTCCAAAGAAAAAAATCTCCACTACAAAATGTATTCCAAACTCCGTGGAAATTACACAAATTTAGCATCACATAAGACAATGCAGATGTTGGACAGATGTTTTTTTTTTTTCATGTATTTGTTCTTCTTTCAGTTTTTATTGTATTTACAGGAGTATCTACAGTCAGAAATACGGCCGTAAATATATCCGGATTTCCCATTGGTAGCCATTCTAAGCTACTTGTTCCTTATTTTAGGCTCAGTTGGTGATGTAAATACGTCCGTAAATACGTCCAGAACTAAGCCCTGGGAACATAGAAATCCTGCTTGGAGAACCACAGGTCCCAGCCAGACTTGTGCTGTGCTGGCTCTTGCTATACATACAATATAGAATAAAAGGTGAATGAAGAACAAATACATCTTCATTTTTGATTAAAACAATAGACCAAAATTAACATCTGTACAACATCTGCATTGGCTTATTTAATGTAAAATTAGTTCAATTCTCTCCCTTTTTTTAAGACCTGTTCTAGCTATTATTTCTTTCTTTGGAGAGCTTATATATATTTGCTTTCATTTAAATGATCAACTTTTTCTATACATTGCAATGTATTTTATTCAACTTTGATTTTTCACTTTATTCATTCATTCATTTGAAAGACAACTCTTTTTGCTATTCACTAACATGTTTAATGCTTTTTCGCTGATTTCCAGCCTGTCTCGAATCGTAATACATGTTAGGCGCATTCCTTCTGCGCCTAAGTTCTGCAATGCGCCTCACCCACTGGCGAGGCACATGGAACTTTACACCGCATGTATGAGCACACCTCGGGCGCCTACATAAATTAGGCGCAGCTTTCACTAAAAATCCTGTGAAAACGGGCGCTCCAACGCGCCGATCTTCATACATGTCGCCCTAAGTGAGGGCCCCATTTTCTTTTTCCTGGCACATCATGTATAAAGTACATGACCCAAAGAAGCTTTTGTCCTCAAACTGGAAATGATTTCCAGCTTCCAGCAGTTCTTTCTGACTGTTATATGTAAGGACTTGCTTTATTTGTGTTATCAATCAGTTTAAATGTATTTCATCTTTTCTGAGTGTCATTTTTAAGGCTTTGGAACCAGTTATTAGTTTTCCACATAGTTATGGTTTCAACATACAATGGTCGCCCCAGATCTTAATAGTGTATGTTGAGGGACTATTGTTATGAGGTTCTGCTGATCTAGAATGTAGTTGTTGAAGCTCAGCCTCCGCTTATCACTTGCTTATTTCCCATTTTCTTTTCCATAGCTGCTAAATATTTAAGCTAGCAAAATAATATGTCCCTGTGAAGATTTTTAATAATGAAGAACTAGGGAAAGGCAACTGCAGTTTGTGAATAATTTTAACACTATCCCACAGTATGATTTTGCATGATGTTATGTGTCCATTGCGTAGTGTTGTTTTTGGGTAGGTATACAGGAGGAGGCACAGTGTCTATAATTCAAAAAAATAAATTTTATTAAAAAAAAACAACTTTTATGTATCTTAAACATATACATGTATAATATTTTTTTCAAAGGGCCTTTTCACTTCTGGATAGGTGATATATATCTTATCACTGGTGGTCCCACTAAGGATGGCAATAATGGGTGCTAGGAAGTTTATGTTCACTGCTGCTCCATTGAAAAATCTACGGGACTGAAGAAGATAGCTATTTGAGTGTGTGTGTATATGTATATATATATATATATATATATATATATATATATATATATAAATATACTGTGGTGGGGTCAGCTCAAAGGCAAGCACACACACAAGGATTTAAAGTCCAAACACAGAGGTGTTTATTATATGGTTAGCAGGTTCCAAACAAAAATGCAGCTTAGCTTCAGCGTATAAAGGGTTCCATATAACATAAAGTCCTTACTTCAGGAAAACAAAACCCAAGGCAATGGGATATGCTCACCAACACAAACCTTCAGGCCTACACAGCCTCACAGCTTGGCAGTTTGCAGCTTCTGGTTGCAGGTCCAAAAGCACACTTCCTGGCTTCCTGCACCAGCTGCCTTTTATCTGGCTGGTAAGAACTGGGCTGGAGTATCGGAGCGACCGTCCCACCAAGACTCTTGGGCCGCTCCATAAAAAACCCGACCCGGACTACAAAGAAAAAACTGCTCAGCAGCAATAACTATTGCTGGCATCAAGTTAAATGGGTTTTTCATATCACCGAGGCCAGCCACCTTGGTAATAAATACCTACTGTCTATGACGGTACCTCTGACCCTTCTACAATATATATATATATATATATTATATATATATATAATATATATATATATAATATATATATATATATATATATATATATATATATATATATATATATATATATTGTAGGAAGACACACGGCCTTGTGATAGATGGGAGATATGTGCCACCAAAAGTCATGGCTTTGGTGGAGTGAAGGTCAGAAATTCTGTGCCAGCGGCATTAGGCCACTGATACGTTTAAAGTTAGTTTGGCTGCAACAGCAGCAAGTCTGGGTCGGCCTTCACTGGAGCAGTCAAAGAGTGGGGTGGGATGACTGCTCCCACCCCGGGATCCAGGCCGGAGTTTAGGATGGCCTATGTAAGCCTGGAGATCAGGTGAGCTATGTGTTTTGTTCAGTTTCCTGCTAGTTACCAGAGAGTAACCACCTTGGAGGCTGAGGGAAGCTCAAAGGTCCTTTCAAGGAGTGTGACTTACGCAGGGAAGGGGAGAGCCCTTGGGCCAATAGATGTGCTGCGATGGGTGCCGGGGGTTTGCGCCTAAAGACTGGGGTTTGGACACCGGGGGGTTTTGGCTAATAAGCCTTTTTTTTTTGTTTGCTGTTTGTTTGTTGGAGAAATGGACCCAAGCCAATAAAAAAACCCCTTTTTTGCACAATAAGACTGTGGTCCTCTTGTGAAAACCTGCCTTTGGGATAACCCCCTAAAATTGGTGCTTCGGATCGGAAAACATCCGGCTAGTCATGTCCTGGCTTAAGCGGCAGCCCATTAAAGAAGGGCAAAAATATGGGGGACCTGAAAAAAACACCTCATACAGGAAAACACCCACACAGCAGGCTAATGCGAGCTGTGAGGGCACAGAGGAACAATCATCCAAACCCAAGATGCCCTGCGACTGAAGCTGTTGGGGCCAAGGAAACCCCTACTAGCCTGCCTGATAGCCATGAGGGCGAAAGCGAGGCGTCGGCCCTCAGAGGGGCGCTCCAGAAGATGCCCCTGGAAGATATGTGGAACATTCTCACAGTATTGAACGGGTTGAAGGCGAGAAGTTACCTCTGAACAGGGGGCTGATCTTGGCCCCTTTTTCCCAGGGAACCCCCAGAAAGCGTACTATATCTGTCAATGGGACGCCCGGGAGTAGGGGAAACTAAAAGCAAAATTCGGCGCGACTGGGCGTAAGGGTTACTGTGGGGGCCCCAAGGGGGTTGCATGATGGGGTACAGCGGGGACAACCCCCCAGGTCCAAATTTTTGACCTTTTGCATCTGGTCCAAAAATGGCTGCAGCCGACCGTATGTCCCCCCGGCTAAAAGGGGGGAGCGCGTTGTGGCAGCCCGTTTGTGCACGCTCTCCCCCGGGGGGTTCGTGTTGGGTCGCACGGGGAAACCCCCCAGTCCGCGATGACTTAGGGCCCTAGGGGAATGATCCCGTGCGTGGAAAAATCTAGGGTTTGCCCCCCGGGCCGTATCCTCGCCTTTTTGGGTTGCCGGGAGGCTTCAAAAAGCCAAAAAAAAGGGGCCCCCCAATTCCCGGGGGGGCCCCCCAAGGCCGGGGGTGGACGGGACTCCGGTAGAGCGTTCCCCAAGGGAATGGTGTGCTGGAAGTCATCCCGGGGTCACATCGGGGCCCAGTCCTCCCTTAACGGGGAAACCCTATGGAGTGCTCAGGGGGGAGCGTAGCTCCATGTTTCCCCACTCAGTATGCGGCATGGCTCGAACCTGCAAGGGTCCAGCTCTCCCAAGTGGTGGAAAATGGAACCCCGCCATTGGACTGCGGGCTCGGGGAGCCTGGTTACGCTTCTTGCGGCCATCTCCCGCACGGTTGGTCCCTGGGGAAAAAGGGGGGGTCTTGTTTATACATGGGGATCCCAAAACCATTCCCCCGGTACCAAAATCCCCTGGAGGAGGGGTGTAGGGTGCACATGCATGACCTGATTATTGGCCCGGGGATTGTCCAATCTTCGGGGACCTATGGGCCTCCGTGGAACCCCTGTCACGCGGGAGGGTGGACCACCTAACCAGTGGGGCCCCCAAGGTCCCCTTTTTCCCCCTAACGGTTCTGGTAGGTGACCAGAGGAGGATTCTACATCTGATGGCACCAGATTTAGAGGTGAAAGGGGAAACTTTGGGTGGCCCCCAACTCCAATAGACCTTTAAAGGGGGGTCTTAATAATGGGTGGTCATAAAAGAGTATCCCAAGAACCAGGGGCAGATAAGGTTCCCCCCCCTTTGCCCTGAAGGGGGCCTGGTGTACGAATAACAAAAATTAGGGGGGAACTGTGGGAAAAGTTCTTGTCCAAAAGTTATAGGGGCGGGGATGGCCCCCGGCACATTCCCATTCCTAGGGGGGCCCCTTGGGGGCAGATAAAATATAGAAAGGATCCTCCCAAAGGGTTTACTGGCCAGGGTGCCCCAGGGGGGTCCGGGATTACTGCCATCTTGCCCCGTGTGTCAGATAAATTTCCCCGCACCCCTTCCCCATACTCTGATACCGCTCCCCATCTTGAGGTCCCATTTGACAGGATTGCCATGTTATGATAGGGGGGGTAGTAAAGTAGCTAGGGGGACCAGTATATATGGTCATTTAGATATGCCACCCGGACCCCCAAGCATGCCCCCCAGGAAAACTTCGTCCCCAAATGTATCGCCAGGGAGTTGTTCCACAATTTTTCCCGGACGGGAAAACCCAAAGAATCCTGCTGACCCGGGGACCCCATTTATGTCGAGGGTAATGCAGGACCCCTGTAAGGGGTTGAAGGTCACCCAGCTACGTACCTCAGTCCCACCCCCAAAACCCATGGTAGTAAGAGATTTAACAAGACCCTAAAGGGCATGTTGAAAAGGGGGGTCGAGAAAGATGGCAGAGACTGGGGGTTAACCCCCTGCCCTTTTTTGCTCTTTTTATTAGGGGAAATGCCCCAAAATTTTATAGGGTTCTCTCCATGAAAAAATTGTACGGTAGGCACCCCGGGGCCCATTAGACACGCCAAGAGACCCGGAAAAGAAGCCCCCCTATAGAATAATAAACTGTCGCAAAGATAGGAGAGGATCGCCTAGTTCCCATTGTGAAGGAGCATTTCTGCAAGCTCAGGAGGCCCACCAGGGCTATAAAAAGGTGGGCCCCCCTCAGACAATTCAGCCCCGGGCAGAGTTCTGGTATTAGTTCCCCCGGTAGAGGCAAATTTCTCGCAAAATGGCAGGGGGCCCTACAATGTGGAAAAGGTAGGTGGGGAAATACCGGGGGCACCAAGGGGAGGAGAAAAACCCCCACCAGGTTTACCACAAAAATTTGTTGAAACCCTGGGAAAGGGTAGGGACGTCACGGAAGCCCCTTCACTCTGGCCCACAAACTTTTCGGAGAGGTAAAAATTGCAGAGACCCGGTCTTCCCCGAAACAGCATGCAACAATTGCGGAACAGAATAGGGATCGTTCACAGAGTCCCCCGGTTTCACCAAGGGGATAAACTGAGATCATTACAGACCACATGCCACGTAAATTTAAAAGTCATATAGGGTTCTGAAGCCGCCGAGGTAATAGCTAAAGAGGTACAAAGAATGAAAAGCCTGGGAAGATTGAGGAATCTAAATGGTGGTCAAGCCTTGTGTGCTTGTCCCGAAACGAATGAGAGTGCGGTTTTGTAATGAATTACCGAAGATAAAAGTCGAAATATCAAAGTAGTATGCTCTACCCCATGCCCCTTGTGGATGAACTATAGAAGAGATTAGGGCTAGTGTGAGCGATTACTTGGCTATCGACATCGGGCGATAGTCGATAAGTCGGCCATACATCGATCAGGTTTTTCGTAGTGAGCAGTCGATTATGAGCGATGACCATTAAAAGTCTATGAAAGCAACAACACCTTCATTCTTACACCCAAACATGGCTGGAGAAGCTGGAATTAACATCCCACAACATCCAAATGGATATGTGCCTACATCTTAGCAACACACTTAGTATAAACGACCATAAAAAAAAACACACTACACCATATCACTATCCCTGTCTTGTACCACAGCATGACCCATAAACCTGCATCACCCACAAATTAAAAAGTCGTGCCAGAAGCAGTATGAATTTGCGAACCATCATCTTCACATGAACTGGACATTCGAATATCCCTGTCCTGGTACTCAGCATGAGCCCCAAACCTGCATGACCCCTCAGATTTAAAAGTGGCCGGAGAAAGGATCTTTCAACCACCTATTTTAGTTCTTCACTGGACATGTAGACTATACCTGTCCTGACCACAGCATGAGCCCAAACCTGCAAATGCGAACCCAGATTAAAAAGTGCCGGTACAACTGAGACAAACAACCACCATATTAGTTTTCATCACTGGACATTGACTAAACCAGATCCATCCACCCACTGTAGACCCCAAACCTGCAAGACCCCCAGAAAAAAACATTAGACATGAAAAAGGAGTTCTTTCAACCACCATTTTAGTATGAACTGACATAGACTATACTGTCCTGGGCCACAGCATGACTGCCCCAAACCTGCATTACCCCCATATTTAAAAAGTGCCAGGAAAAAGGGAGTACTTTCAACCACCATTTTAGTTCACTGTACAATGACTATACCTGTCCTGGGCGCCACAGCATGAGCCCCAAAACATTCATAACCCCCAGATATAAAAAGTTCCGGAAAAAGGAGTCTTTCATCATCCAGCCATATTAGTTGAACTGGAACATTTGACTATGCCATTCTGTACCACAGCATGACCCCAAAACCCGCATGAACCATGCTGACGATGGCTGATTGACGACAATTGTGTCCGTGACTATGAGTACGAGGAGGTAAGATGCTATATGCATGATTCATTAACCACTGAAGGACAGATTGGCGACGATGTTTTTTACTTAGATTCACGAGGGCCCTGAACCCCAGCCGATGACACTGTCAGACTGACCTATGCAACAGACGATCCCGCTGGTAATGCGTGTTGTCCGCCAGCAGTCATGAGGAGCACACCTTCTCTCGTACCTCTACCTCATGTCTACCCCCCTCATTGCTCGCTTACCACCACACTGCATTTCGCTCCATGTTCAGAAATATACAAATTTGGAGAAGGTAATGGAATAGTTTTGGAAAGTCCTTATTAAAAGACAGCAAATTATCACAGCTATTCCTCAAATCCCTCTAATCAAAAACAAATTGCTGGATTCAAATTTAAATGCAAGGTGTCTATCAACAAATCTGTACTAGGCCAAAAGTGCAAAAAACACATATCTTTATGTTTTCGTAAATACACGGTAATTTTTTGCACTCTTTCAATCACTGTGGTGACTAATAGAATTGCTGTTTTAAAGAGTTACTGGATGCTGCGTCCAATGAACAAAGCTGGGTGCAGCAAAATCAAAAAAACACCGTAATCGTTATGTTTTTTCGTATAATAACACGGGTATTTTTGCACCTTTCATTCACCTGTGGAGACTATAAATTGCAGTTTTAAGATTTACGTGGATTCAGCTGTCCAATGACCAAAGCTGGGTGCGCAAAAGGTCAAAAAACACTACTGTTATGTTTCGTATGATACACGGTATTTTTGCAACTAACAACCTGTGCTGATCTACAAGATTGCTGGAATGTAATTTAAACTGCAAGGTGGATATATCTTCGAACACCTCGAACAGGTGGAAAGGCGTAAAATTGAAAATGAACACCTATCTGAAATGTATACTGATTAATGAAAAGTGGAGTTTTTCACCCTGAACAAAGAGACCTGCAGTTACTAGAAATGATGTTATCCAATATCAGACTCAGGCTGCCCAATTTCCAGAAATATTCAATATCAAACTGTTTTAATACTAAAGAAAGTGCAAGTGCAAATGTCTACACTAAGTCTGGTGAACTTTATCCATGTCTTATAGATAGAGCTTGTCTGTGTTCGCCCGCGGGCCCCCCCCCCCCCCTCCCGCACCCCCCTGTGACTTTACAGCTGTAGATGCTACGCTTAAAATTCTCTGCTAACTACATAAAATATTCAAATCTCTAATCTAACGAATTGGAAGGATCACCAGCTAATAAGTATATGTTTCTCTCTGCAGAAAAGACAAATTAAGCTGTGATTTGGCCACAGGCAGAGCGCACGACCATTCCTATGAGACGCTGATAGACACTAAGGGCAGAACATAACCGCTGTTCTAATGTGAATACGAGGTCAGTGATTTTTCCAGCCATCGCAACCAACACATTCCAGCATGACGTCGCACACACATCTCACCCCTGCACTATTCTGTAATTCCTGATTTGCTGCCGCAAAAATTACAGGAAGCGCCGAAAAATGGCGCGATCTTAATAGGATGATGCATCAGTTTTAAACCTTAATTATCGCATGATCTGAAAATTTCGATCACCATAAAAACCTTGCCGATTTCAACTTTGTCGATAAAAATCGCTCAACACTAATTAGGGCCTGCCCGTTACATCACGACCCTAGATCTCACCAAGGGATACTGGCAGATTCCCTTGTCTAAGGAGGCGAGGGAGAAAACAGCATTCTCCACGCCTGAGGGGTCTTTTCCACTACATCTGGATGCCATTCGGTAAATGATAGCAGGGGCCCCGCAAACTTTTCAGAGGCGATGATAGGGTTTTAGCCCCCACTGAGATACGCAGCCGCTTATCCGATGTACATTGTCATCTTCAGTAATGACTAGTGGAGAGTCACCTCCCGAAACGTCCAAGCATTCCTGGGACCATTAAGGAGGCGGGCTTCACTATCAACCCCGAGCAAGTGTGCCATGGAATGGAAGAGGCTCGTACTTTGGGGACATAGTGGAAGAAGAGTTGAAAAAACCTCAATTGGAATAAAGTCGAGGCATGCAAGAACTAGGCCTCGGCCAGTGACAAAAAAACAGGTCAGGGCAATTTCTGGGAATTGTGGGGTACTACGAGGAGGGTTTATCCCCCAGGTTTTTCAGAGATAGCAGTAACCCAACCAATTTGACAAAAGGGCAAAGTCAGGCCCATGATAAAGTGGTCCCCAGAGGCTGAGAGGGCTTTCCCAGGAGCTAAAAGCATCCTTTTGCAAACAGCCATGGTAATGGCCCCCAACTTTCTCCCGGAATTTTGGTTGTGCAGACGGACAGTCCTATGTGGGTCTGGGAGCTGAGTAATGTCCCCAAATAGTAAATGGAGAGTAACATTCCCATCACCTACTCAGTAGGAATAATCCCTCAGCAAAAGCAAAAGAATTATTCGATCATCTGAGAAGGCGTGTTTTAGCCATCAATGGGGCCCTGGATTCTCTTCGGTACATGATTTTGTTTAGGGCGCAAATTTAGATTATTGCGGATCAATGCCCCGCTCGAGGTGGCCTAAAAAGAAAAAAAAAGGTAGAAAAATAGCTCAGAGTCACGTGATGTATCTGGCCCGTAAAGATACTTACAACCGTGTGTGGAGGAGCAAATAGGCATTAGGGCAAATTGCAAGATGCATATGCAGTGATGCCCCATCAAGTACTACACTGATCTTGTTGTCTACAGGTGCCCAGAACCCCGGCTTCTTGGCAGATGGGTTGGGGGTATTAATGGGAAGGCACAAGGCCTTGTGATAGATGGGAGATATTTGCCACCACAATTCTGGCTGTGGAGTGAAGGTCAGAAATTCTGTGCCAGCGGCATTAGCCACTGATTACGTGTAAAGTTAGTTTTGGCTGCAACAGGCAGCAATCAGGGTTCGCGAGGCCTTTCACTGGAGTCAGTCAAAGAGTGGAGAGTGGGATGACTGACTCCCACTCCGTCTTCCAGGCCGGGTTTAGATAGGTGCCAATGTAAGTCCGGAGATCCAGGCGGTTTGACTGCCGGAAAGACTGTGGTGAGACACTGGTGTTTTGCTGTAAGTAGACCATTTTGTATTTTTGAGTTTGCTGCGCTTGTGTTTTGTTGGAGAAACGGATGCCAGAGTCCAATAAACACACCTATGTTTGCACAAATCTAGACTGTGGTCCTTCTTGTGTAAGCCCTATCCATTTGGACTACAAATCCCCTACAAACATCAAAATTATAATTACAATATGAGAAACCAGAAGTTTACTACAACTATAAAAAAAAGACACAGTATATCATGTTCTATTTTTAATATCTCAAACTCATACAGCCATTTTATACAGTAATAAACCACTTACCTGTTTTTAGGGTCAATTAGTATTTACAATACTACTAGGCGATTTACCTATTGCCATTCTCATTATAAAATAAACACAATTTGCTCGTACAGCGAGTCTAAGATGAAGTCCATGTGTTTTGGAAGGATATCAGAATCGGTTTATTGGCAACATACGCGAGTTAATTATGTACATACGCTATGATGTTTCTTTTAAGCACCACCAAAACCACATAGCTTCTGTGTGTAACATCATGGAAAACGTCTAAAGAATCAAGCCAGTTGATATCAGGATGAGAATTGTGGACTATGCAAGAGTCAGATCATCTCTTGGTACAATTTCCAGATACATGAAGGTACAATGTAATATCTGTACAAAGCATAAAGGCAAGTAAAACAAGATGTGAAGTGTCCAGATCAACATACCAGCTCACGAAGAAGGAAACTGTGTGTTTCGGTCTGGTATCCCAGGAGATGAACTGCTTATAGGGTCCGAAATATGTTGCATATCACCCAAGAACATCAAGCAAAGACCTTGTCTCTGTAAGATTCTGGGAAGCTGGTCAATATATGTTTATATCCACAGAGAAACAATATCTGTATCAACAAGATTGAAAAGTCCACTCTGCCCAGGAAGAACATTTACTCCAAAAGAAACATATAAAAGCTATATTCTAACTGTTGCAAATGTACACAGGAACAAAGACTACCTTTTTTTGGAGACATGTCCTGGGTCTGATGAAACTATCTTTGTGTCATAATTGACTATCAATTACGTTGGAGAAAAAGAGAGAAGTTTTGGAAGCGCCTAAGAAAACATCATCCCAACTGTGAAACACGGGGATGGCAGCATCATGTTGTATAGGGATTGTATGCAGCAGAAGGGACAGGTGCACTCTTCACAAATAGATGTATCCTCAGGGAAAAGGAAGATTATGTGGCATATACTAAACTCAACATGCTCAAGACTTCTCTAACACCCCTACATAGGCCTTCACAAAACAGCATAGTTATACTGAAACAAATTACATGCAGATGTACTCCTTTTACTAATTAGGTGACTTCTAAAGGCAATTGGTCACACTGGATTTTATTTAGACGTATCAGAGTACAGGGGCCTGAATACATACTGTAGGCACACAGAGTATACACAGTGGGTTGAAAAGGTTTTCACACCACCTTAAACTTTCCTTATTTTTAAATATTACATCCAAAAACATAATTGTATTTTATTTCTATTTTAAGTGATAGAGCAAAATAGAGTATCAAGTATTCATGAAGTATAAATGAAATGAAACTTTTCAAAATATTTGCAAATTAGAAACCTGAAGATTGGTGTGCATACAGTATGTATTCAGTCCCTATTATTCCTGATACCCCCATGATAGAACCGCAATGGTCCTTTAGAAGCGTCACCTAATTATAAAAAGAGTAAAACGTATGTAGTTTACATTCTCATTATAAACTAAAACTAGTAGTATTTTGAAGGCCTATCAAAAGGTTGAGTAATTAGATAACACATTAGAGTTGAAACTATGTAGCATCATGAAAGCCAACAAGAAATCACACCAACAGCTCAGGGATAAATAGATGTAGTAAAGTGTATTGAGCAGGGTTAGGTGTTTTAAAAAAAAACCTGCCCAATTGGCATTTATGAATCTTCTCCACGAGAGCAGCTGTTCTCAATTCCATCATCCCTTAAATGGATGGCGTTATGTCACCAGCTGCTAAACCTAACTAGCCGCAAAACATTGGCCTTACCACCTAAACTTGATCAGCCGACAAGGAGAACACTAATTAGATAAGCAGCCAAGAGGCCCAGTGTCACTCTGAAGGAGCTGCAGGGATTCAGCTCAGGTGGGAGAATCTGTCCATGGCATAACTTTTAGTTGCGCACTCCACAATTCTGGCCTTTATGGAAGAGTGACAAAAAGAAAACTCTTTTTGAAAGCAGGCCATAAGAAGTCCTGTTTGCAGTTTGCAAAAAGTGATGGAGCGGACACAGCAAGCCTGTGGAAGAAGGTGCTCTGGGCAGAGACCAAAACTGAACTTTTTGGCCTAAATGCCAAACGCTATGTGTGGAGGAAAGACGACATTGCACATCACCCTGAACAAACCATACCCACTGTGAAGCATAGTGGTGGCAGCATTATGCTGGGGGGAGGCTTTGTTTCAGCAGAAACTGTTAAGCTGGTCAGAGACCTCTTGTTTTATAAAGAAGTTCCCCGAATTCTGAACAAAATTAGCTACAGAAGAAAAATGGCAAACGATAAAAGCATTACACATCTAATACTCTCCTGTCCTTTCGATGCCACAGCTCCGGTATGCCCCACTGGTCATTGCACAGCTACCTGCGTGCTTACGTCACCACTGCAGTTATGGTCACCATGGTGTATGGCACAAGAACACTGAGGTCAATGATTTGTCATATGAGTGTTTCATTGTGTACCGTCCATGAGTGGACTGGAGAAACAGCAAAGGATCAGGTAGAGGAGAATATTATCAGTGAGTAATTCAATCTTTTTATCATTTATATTTCCACCAGTAAGGCAGATTTTGCAAAATCTCTTTAACGTCTTGTGATAAAGACAATATCAATATATTGTAGTTCTTTTGGACAATTTTAAATAATTTTGATATATTGAAATGTTCCCACTTATGTACCATTGATCTGGTCGCATATTCTGAATGATATGTGAAGGTAAAGGATTATGTGACGTATAAAAACTAGTAATGATGTCTTTAATTTTATTAAATAAACAGATTTTACTAGTACAAGTGCTGTAGAATTTGATCATTTCTGTTGCATATGGGTTTTGAGAGGACCCACTGCTGTCAGCACAACATGTATGCTGATAGATGGATAGATAAATGAATAATAGTACAACGGATAGATGGATAATAGTACAGCGAATAGATAGATAGATAGATACATACATACATACTGTAAGCAACAAGCAGGAAAGATAGTGGATGAAAGATATGTGACCCGGTAGGATGCTTAGCAAAATAGTAGTGGAAGTTCCAGTGAAGCCAGTTCCAGTGGTCACATCCCGCCTTTTCAAAAGTCCTGAGGACAGCAGAGAACTGCACTAGTGGGGCCCACCAAGGCTACCAGGACCTTGGATGGGGGAAAGCAGCAGTATAGATAATTCAACCATAGTGTTCACATAGGTGTGAGTGTATTTTAATATAGCTGCTGTTCAGCTTTATGGGCTGCTTTTTACTGCGAACGGTTCTGTAGCGTGAGGTGGGAGCCGTTACTACACCCTCTGGTCCAGCTTTACCGGTATCCCTAGTCCTTTAAAGCCTGTGCATAAAGACCAGGTGAGAGAAGTCAACTTTGAGGGTGCTGATTGGTGACATGATCCTTTCTCCAGACGGTGCCTTCTAGCGGAAGGAGCCATGAGCTACAGTCCATTTGAACCCAGAACCAAGAGGACTATGCTGAAATCTACCGAAGGAGACTATTACCTGAGCCACACGAGTGGAGTAATAACCGGTGTGATCATCTTTTGTGATGCTGGAAAAGTATATCGTTATGTTATATGTGCATGCATGTTAAAAGGCTGACGTAACCTACGACATAAGACATGGTCTGTTTGATGTTGCTGTTTTTGTGCTTCAAAAATAAAACCCTATATTTTTGGTTGCAACCATCCCGTTTGTGCCTACCTCTGTGACCGCTAGTCCCCACAATACATACAGTAGATAGTTACATAGTTATTATAGTTGAAGAAAGACATATGTCAAATCAACCATTGATGGGGGAAGATGTGGATGAAGGGAGGGGTAGCGGGAATTTTTTAAGCTGATGCAAATTTAGATATATAGATAGATAAAGAGCCACTAGACGTGCAATAAAACACTGTTATTTTTTTCATTTATGAGTGCTGTAGACATTCCTTGTTTAGATAAAGAGACCAATATAGATAGATAAATATATGCGAATTAAGTCAAACAGTAATATCAAAGCCTGTCATAGTAGTTGTAATAGTATTCTATGAATACTACCATGGCAAATTCTCTCATTCTCTTACATTGTTGTAAAACTTGATGTCTTGAAATGATCTTACAATTTACAGTATGTGTCTTATTATTCCCAGTCTACTGTAAAGCACACACCCATATATCTTTCTTGTTTATGGGACAATTCATAGTATTTTACTTACTGGAAATAGTCAAGTTGTTTTTTTTCTCGTCTGAAGTTACCACAGCGGCAAACACCCTCTGATCACCCTGACCGGTTAGCACTTAACACGAAACTGTCTGATGAAGATTGACAGTGTCTGCGTGTTAGGTGCAGCCTGTACTGGAAAATATGCAGACGGCACTTGTAATATTAGAAGGGAGTGAGGTAGAACAAAATGGTGATTTCCAGGACCCAGAATACCAGAATCCATTCTAAAACATAGGCAGACGAAATGAAAAACAACATATGAAGTACAATTACAGAGAAAAGAGGCAGATTGGGAATAGACCAAAGCGCCAGAAAATCTAGAGAAATCTGCTTAGGTCATGAGGAATTTTTTTCAAGCAATTTCTGCATTTTTTCCTGCTTTCTAGTCAAAAAAGACTCTGTAGTATAAAGCAATGTACAAACTTAGAACATCCTGAATACAACGGCAACTCTTTGACCTTGTTTTCTATCTTAAGTAGTTAATAGCATGTGGTAAATATTCACAATGCATTTTTTTTTTCTATATATAACCATGATGGTACTTTTAGTGGAAAATATGCAATTAATGCTGTCTTTTTAATTTCATTAAACAATTTGTCTTATTGCATCTGATTTGACCAGCTAGAGATGGCTGCTCAATGGCCAGTATGGAAGACATGTAGTACTACATTTAGCCATGTAAATGAACAAAATAGTTCTTAGGTATTCTACTCAGGAGACAATGCACACAGAGGATAATGTAGTTGTACACTGAGGGGGACATGTATGAAAACTGTCTAGATCTGAAACATTCTTTGTTGCCCATAGCAATTAATCAGAGCTTCTTTTTCAGGGCACTATATGAAATGAAAGGGGTGCTCTGATTCGTTGCTATGGGCAACAAAAAAAGTCTTAGACATAGACAGTTTTCATACATGTTACTCTAAGTCACAGGTGTAAAACGGCCGGCCCTCCTGTTGTTGGGAAACTACAACTCCAATCATGCATTTGTATAATCTATAGCAGTTGGCATGATGGGAGTTGTAGTTTCCCAACAGCTGGAGGGCTGGCAGTTTGACACACCTGCTCTAAGTCCTATGAATTTTGGTGAGGATTTTATTGCAGATTTTACAGGATTTTTCTACATTTGGTCTTCAGATTGAGTGCAGATTTTGCCTCATCTCACTGAAGTCAAAGTAGAAAAATCCAAAGTAAAATCTGTGACAAAACCTATACAAAAATCTGCAGCAAATCTGTCCCATGTGCATTCAGCCTAACAGTTAATGGCACTCCACAATTGCTCAGAGGTGGGTCCTAAGCAGGAAATGTTTCATATGACAGGCGGTGAGAATGAAAAACAACATATGTAGTATAAAATTACGGCAGATATAAATGATAGAACAAAATGGCAGATTGGGAATAGTTCACAGCGTCAGCAACTTTATAGACATCTAAACATTCCATAGGGCATATCTAAAGGGGCTATTATGAGACAATCTCCTCTTTACTATACTCTTCTTAGCCTGTTTCCCCAAAAATAAGACATCCCTCGAAAATAAGACCTAGTGCAGTTTTTGTCAAGCTTAGAAATATAAGGCCTCCCCTGAAAACATAATAGGTCTTACCTTGTGTGGGAGGCTATCTGGACAATGGGTATTCATTTAAGGAAAGCGCTATTACTAGACATGAGAGATTGGGGCGGGGCTAATGCATCTAAAACAAATGGAGTCACAAGAAATTCACAATGAAATTCAGGGTTTGGAGAGTTATGATGATGTTCCAGAAGATGATGACATGACGGTTTTTGAATAAATATTAATTTTTGATCATAAATAGGCGCTATGTAATGCGCCCCGGAGTGGCATGCGGGAGATTTAAAAATGTATGAACGGGGCTCCGCTGATATAGGCTAAAAGACGCCAGATATCTGGCGCAGCCCCATTCATACATGTCGCCCAATGTGTTCACAACATCCACAATAGTTGTGAAGCTGTTTTCTAAATGTTGAAATGGCTTGGCAACTTGTTGGCTGTAATGAAGCATATATAGTTTCTAAAAAATTATCCGGCATAATCCAAAAAATATAAATTTTGTTGGTATTACAAAAAATTTAAAATGATCCTATTCAAAGAAGTAAGAAGTTCAATCAACACTTTAGCAATTAGTGATAGTGTGGGGTGGTAAGGTATAACTACAGTGGACAAATAGAAAATACAGCTTAGTTGAATATGTTATCAAAAATGACCCATTTTTTAATTCTTGTTAAACACATTTATAAAGAATTTGTGGTTATTTTTTTTTTCATTTATTATATCGCTATATAATGATCACAGCTCCCTCTCCCTACACAGTGATTTCTTCCTAGGTCACAGAGCATGCCTAGAAAACTCTCCTATAGAAGTCAATGGGTCTGTTCCTGTTCACATGCTCCTATGTCCCCATAATCATACAGAAAGGCACATAATCTCCAAATCATGTTCAATTTATACAGCTTGATATTAACACTGCCTTTTAAAAACATAAAATATTTAAAGAGGTTGGTCCCGTGATTGCTCTGGCCTGTGATT
The DNA here is from genome assembly GCA_025379985.1 of Phyllomedusa bahiana. Classification (NCBI taxonomy): domain Eukaryota; kingdom Metazoa; phylum Chordata; class Amphibia; order Anura; family Hylidae; genus Phyllomedusa; species Phyllomedusa bahiana. The sequence goes on along the minus strand of JAODAL010020386.1, from coordinate 25,992 downwards.
GGCTGCACATAGCACGTGAATTATGGCCGTTCACTGTGCAGCCGGGATGTACTAGCCGGCCACCGTAATTTAACGGGAACGTCACAGATGTGAGTATACTTCTTTTTTTCTATTTCTAATCATACGCCCAGTGGATGGACCAACGAGCTTTTGTAAGTCCCAGACAACCCCTTTAATCAGAGAATCCAGCAGGTATGCTTTCATAAGAAATATTCATTAATATGTCAAACTGAATGATCTCTTTCCAATCTATAATACATTTTCCACTATGAGGTTATTTAGCTTTATAGAGGTACATCAGGCATAATAAATTAAATAAAGTATGTATGTATATAATCTAAAATAATATAATAGAACTTACCATACATTACATGATACAGATTAGAATTGATATAAGAATTAATTATATATTTGTGCCTCCAAGTTTAAAAATATATACAAATTTCTAAAAAGGGCTTTTGATTTTTTTTATTCCGTGCTATAGGCTGTAGAAAAACAAACCAATTACATGTCCTTATTTTTATTATATAGGAGTATCAAATAATTATTAAGGTCTTAAAGATCTATTCTAAATAACTATGTATGATCTTGTAAGCATCCAGACTTTATATCCTTGTTTTTTTGAGCATACAGGCCTGGTTTTAGTGTACTCTCCAGTAGGAATTGACCTGATCACATTGATTTGAATAAAAGATGTTGCATCCAGAATTGTATTTCTGGCCTAAGGTTTTCTACAGAGAGTTGTAGTCACTGGTGTATTACTGGATTCCTCAGTATTCCTGGTATCCTAAAAAAGAACCTGTAAATTTAAGATTGTGCATATTATAATTGACTTATTAAAAAGAGACAAGTACAGACATCATCTCACAGCCAGCGGCGTAGCTAAAGGCTCATGGGTCCTGTTATAAATCTTCAGCTTAGGCCGCTTTCATGGGGCAGCTGCTTTCCATGGCTTTGGACCAGTACTTTTTAACAACAGGCTATACTAAATGTTCAACATACCAAATGAAGAAAAGTAACAACATGCCCATTTTACATGATACATGCTCTTTTACAGGCCCCTCCTCACGTAAATAAATCATATTTACATCTTAAAAATTATTTAAAAAATCATGTTTTTATTCTTTAATATTCTAAGAGCCATAACTTATTTTGAGGGCTTTTTATTTGCCGGATAAATTTACCATATTATCCCAATGTTCTAACCATATTGGGATACATAGGAGTTTTTATTCCCTTTTTTGTGAGTCTGAATGAACAAAAAAAATGGTAACTTTATGAATTGAAACATTACCGACAAGACGAAACCTGTTGTGCAAACCTTTTTTTCTATTTTTCTATTTTATTTTTTTCAAAAAAAAGGGCGACATGTATGAAAGTTGGCGCTGACAGGCCAGTTCTAAATAGCTTTAAGGTAGTATAGAATGCGCAAGAATGTATGGAACTGTTCTTCTGCAGGTCATACATACAAGCGCAGTCTAGTGCCAATACGACAAGTCTGGCTCAGACAGACCACCTTTAATCCGGTCTGGCTGTTCTAACTGTTCTGCACCTATGTTTGGCATCAAAGAATCATAAATTTGTCTATTGGATGCAACTTAAATACATACATATGCCAGATAGCCTGTCGCTGCATATAACGCGCAATACATGGCGAAATGCGTGCCAAAATAAGCCATGTGAACATACCCTTAGCATGTTTAGAGTCTCTGATGGTGGCTGGAGTATAGTTCACTCATCTTCGTGTATAGATTACTGAATAGATATAGGAAAGAGTCCAAGCAATACTTCACTGAAGGATGGACTTTCACTGGTCGGCTTCCCGTGACGACAAACTTAAAGTACTTATGTTCTTTTGGTGCTACCATTCTCTATTGCAGGGGGTAGGGCTGACAAAATTTGTGATGTGGAAGTCACGTACCACTGACTACCATCCCAGGCACATAGAGAGGTCAGTAATGTTCAGCACTATCTCTCCTGACTATGGAAAAGATTCACTCCTTTGTGGAGGCAACAATGAAGATGTCCCCTTATTGTGGACTGAATAGATTCTGGGTGTTGTAGAGCTTCTCACGATGCTGTGAAGTTACAGTCAGGTGAAATTAATCCCCTTGGCAGCAGCAGTGCATGCTTGTAGAGAAGATCAGAACACTTCCTAAGCTCCTTACTCTGGTCTGACTATGGCTAACTCTTTCTGGGCTAGAGTTAACTTGATTTGGTGACAGTTTAACAGGAGTTTTTAAACCAGCCACTGTTGCAGCTCTGTGGTGTGAGGAGGTGGGGTTTCGATAATTTGTAGAAGCAACTGATAGCATACTTACCAACTTTTCGAAGTGGCCTTCAGGCTACACATGCTGCCCTCAGGGTTTGCATAACCAAGTCATCTTTGTAACAAACCACTCCCCTTCACAAAAGGTCTAGCCTACTAAACCAACTGTAATGGCTCTGGATGAAAGCTGATTAAGGGATTTGGTGTCACCTAGATTTCCTGAATGTTGGATAGCTTATTCAGCATCCTGGAGAGCTGGGAGATACTGCCAAACTGAGCCTGAACCTAAATCATTACACTTCTATCAATATTACCCTCATACAGTGACCATATAATGGTCTATACCAGTGTACACAGACTCTGCAGACCTTATATTACCCCCATACAGTGACTATATAGTGGTCCTTACCAGTGTGCAGTTGGGATTACAGTGCAGTTACATCCAGGGACTCAAAGGAGACGTTTTCTATGAACGGAGTTGTTCTTTTTCCCTTTTTTTAACTCAATCCAGTCCAGACTGCTATGATGGCTTCTCCCGGCCATGACTTGTCCCTGCAGAATTTACCACACAAATATCTTAGAATTCTAGCACTTCCCTACCTGTCCTTCCCCTCTGTACAAATGCCACGTGGGGTGATTGGTGGAGGTGCAGAGGTTATGGGGTGATAGGAGGAGGTGGTAGGAAGTGATAAGTGGAGGTGAATAGACTACGGGGTCATAACTGGAGGTGGTGGTGAGTTTATGGGTCGACAGGTGGTGGTAAGAGGGCTATAGGGTAATAGGTGGAGGTGGGTTTCTGTGGTTATAGGTGGAAATGGTGGGGGATATGGAGGGATAGGTGGGGATTGTGTTTTGGGTTGGCACTGGGATGCATAACACAATGATGGGGAAGGGTGGGAAAGGGGGTTACAGAACACTACTTACAAGCAAAATCTCCTGCAGGGGGGCGGAGGACAATATCCCCCCTGGAGATTCTGCTGCAACTGTGGTCTGTGCCTCCCAGGATCATACTGTGCAGCTTGAACTCTAATCTGCAACCCCAGAAGATCAGCCGCAGGCATAATCTTCTGAGGGTGCAGGGGATAGAGTTTTAGAGGTTTCTGACAGACAGTTCTCCATTACTGGTGCTAGGACTTAGTTTCAGCCAGCAGCCGGCAGCCACCCCAAAAGCAGACCCCTTTTGATGGTTACCCTACTCCTCCCAATACCCCTGGTGCATTGGGTACTGGGGTAACACAGAGAGTGGGTTACTGTCAGTCTTAAGGTGACAAAAACCACCACTAACTGACACCAAGCCCTGGTGACAATAATGAAGTGGCGTCTGTCAGATGCCTCCATTACTAACACTGGAATTAAATGGTAAAAAATCCCGCAACAACACTAAACACACACAAATATGTGTATATATATATATATATATATATATACACACAATATATATATATATACGTGTATATATATATAAGTGTATATATATATATATATATATATATTATATATATATATATATATATATTAATATTTTTTTTTTTTTTTAAACTCCCTGAAACCAGCCCTCTTTAATCATTTTATTATAAGAATAGATTCAAGGCTGATCTGACGTAGTACTCCAAATCCAGAGCTGTCAAAAAGGGAAACATGTAAATAAACAGAAATGTTAAATACATACATAGGCCAGATAGCTTATTCAGAGTCCAGGAAAGCTGAGTGATGCCCCATCCTCCACATGTGGCGCCCAGTTATTTTTAGCATAAGACAGCAGGGTGCAAATTGTGGGAGATGGGGCATCACCGAGCTATTTTGCACACTTGATAGTCTATCCAGTGTCCAGAAAAGTTGGGTGACATCTAATTCCAAGTGTCACACAGTTTTCTTATCTTAGAAGAGCTGTGTGTCACCTGTTGTGTTTTGGAAAGCTGGGTGAAACACCACCCCAACAAGTGGCACACAGCTTTTCTAAGATAAGAAGACTGTATGCCCATCCCTCCCCACACCTCTGCCTTTACACTCCCACTCTAAACCCCTTACCACCTTTATCCCCCTGCGTCACCGCTTTAACCTCCCACTCTACCCTCGCTCCCTCACTTAAACCCCTCTCCCCCACCACTCTAAACCCCCAACCTCTCTCCCCAACCTGCACTATATATTCCTTCCATATCCCCAATCTGCACCCATACACACACACTCACTCTCTCTACACCCACATACACACTCACTCACCCCTTCCCCACTGTACACACACTTGCTCTCTCTCTCCCACCCAGACTCACTCACCCCACCAACACACACTCACCTGCCTCTCCCACAGACTCTACACACCCTCCCCCTACTCCACACACACACCCTACATCACCCACACACCCAACCCACACATTCATTTGGCCATACAAAAAAAGGGGACATTACTTACTTAAAAAACACCATTGTGGGCCTTGTTCACAGCTCAATAGCTTTACTAAACTGAGCCCAGGAGCAGGCATCTAGCCTTATATGCTCCTGGGAAAACTTGACAGGTGCATCTGATTGCTGAATAACAGCTCAAAGATCCCACTGCTAAGGGGATTAAATGATACAGACTGCACATTAGCTTGGCACCTGACCAGTATGCAAAAAACCCACAGTGTAATGCATGGAGAGACTGCACAAATGCAAAAAATACCCATTAAACAAGCACTCACACATCCTCAGACATGAGGGGGGGGGGGGGCTGCCGGTATCACAATTGAATATAGATAAAGCAATACATAAGGGTACAAAACGTGTGGTGCACCATGCCAGCTTACAGCCTCTTAGTGACGCCCATACTAACAGATTAGGTAGGCTGCCCAGCACCTCTGGGTATGCCACGACAACAAAAAATTTAAATAGTAGTCACCCTTAGCTCCCCAGCACTGTTGGGCAGATAAAAAAATGTCATACTGGAAAAATATTAAATATGAGGTATTAGTTGGTACCGGGGCCCCAAATATGCAAGCTCGCAACCGACGACAACAGTCCTCATGTCTTGCGAGTCCCTACACTGACAATTTGCAAAAAAACACACACAAAAAAAGGGGACATTACTTACTTAAAAAACACCATCATTGTGGGCCTTGTTCACAGCTCAATAGCTGGAATAAACTGAGCCCAAGAGCAGGCATCTAGCCTTATATGCTCCCGGGAAAACTTGACAGGTGCATCTGATTGCTCAATAGTCCAGCTATTGAGCTGTGAACAAGGCCCACAATGGTGGTGTTTTTTCATGGCAACCATAGGCACCTCATGTTCTTGTTAGCCGATCCCCATCTATGGGCGACATGTATGATCGGGAGTTGCGCCTGTTTTCTGGCGAAAACTGCGCCTCACCGATCCGAATCCCCTGTCTGACGCAGTGATGCGGTGTTAGGCGCAACCTTCGCCACTTTCGGATGCGCCTAACATGAAGGGGCGTGCAATGGGCGTGGTGTTGGCGTTCTGGGGCGGGACACACCACATTCGAATACTCCGAGGCATGCATGATCGCGGGTCGGCAAAGTGCGGCGCATTGCAGCGCTCGACAGCTCCGACAGGCAGACCTAGTTGAAGCTGGTCTAAATGAGCCGGAGGAGGCGAAGTGAAGCGAGAACGTAATGGAATGGGGCAAAATGTGCTCTCGGTCGACTGTTACAACAGTACACTAATAAAAAAGAGTTGTCTTGAAAAATTTTTCATTAATAAAGATAAATATCAAAGTTGTCTAAAAACGATTAAATGTATTGAAAAAGTTGATCATTTAAAATTAGAGGAAAAATATATAAGATCGCCAAAGAAATACATATCAGCTCCGTGAGGCATGGAGTATGATTCCAAAAATCGTTTTTATTAGGTGTAAAACATTATCTGAAAAAGAGCTCAAGCCTTCTAAAAACATACTTCATTCAAATCACTAACAACGCGTTAGTCGCCGTCACCGCCGCAACATCAGGAATTGCGATATAGAAAATTGCCGGGAAATACAGTAATTCAAATTCTGTAAGCACTTCTCATTGGTCGGCAGAAACCAGCCAATCAGAATAGGAGCGACAGTGAACCATTATAACAGATGGAGTAGTATTGACCAATCAAATGAAAAGGCGGGACAGTTCAAAATACAGTAAAAAAGGCAGAAAAGAGCTGATTGGTTGAACTAGCGGTGGCTTGGCTATCCCGGCCAATCAGAGCGCGAACTACTTTGTCCCATTGTAGTCTATGAAGTGATGGGGGCACTGAAATCTCAGCTCCGTGAGGCATGGAGTATTAGTAAATAAATCATTTTTATTAAGTGTAAAACATTCTCTGTAAAAGAGCTAAAACCTTCTAAAAACATACATCACTCAAATCCCTAACAACGCGTGTGTCGCCGTGACCGGCGCTACATCAGGAATTGCGATATCAAAAATTGCCGGGAATTACAGTCATTCAAACTCAAAGAGGGGCTCGTCCAGCTTAGCCAATCAGCGGATGAGCTACTTATCTCAGAGAGTTCTATGGGGAAAAGAAATGCAGAGCGAGCTCGGTTTGTGATTGGCTAAGTTAAAAGAGGTGCAATTATTTGGGCCAATGGGAGCGCACGCGACGCTCTTATGGGTTTTCTAATGCAATCTATAATAAAACTGTAATTAACGGAAGTTAAAGAGGTTTTCCAGCACTTGCGCACAGAGGGATCCAACTTAGATATTCATATAAAACGCATCTTTTATTGGAAGACTTGTTTAAAAAACAAAGTATAAAATCAACAGCATGGTTCACGCGTTTCGAGCCTGAATGCTTTGGCTCTTAATCGTAACATACACCACATAACCAAAGTCTCCTTAAATATCCCTTCCACAGAACAATCAGTAACATCACCTGAAAATTAACCCCATAACTCCTGATTTACTTCGGGATAAACGCTGGTATGTGCTGCTGGAATAAGTCTCCATTCACACAAGGTCACCACCATCAAATTAATATACCTGCAGGATCTAATGCATGTAACAGATCTAATTTGTAGTTTTAATAGATGTAAAGTAGGTCTGATTTATAGTTTAAGCCCCGTGGATATCTGGTGTCCAACACCAGAATCCAGAAGGCTTCCCTATCTGTTAACCGTTTTTTTTCTATCCCCACCTCGAATGGGTCTGGCTACATTTTCAATAGCTATGACTTTAAATGTATCCAAACATGCCTGATGGACATCTCTAAAATGTTTTGATGCTCCCGATATTTTACGTAAACTGGAGTGCGTGATATCATACAGATGTTCACGAATTCTTACATTTAAACTCCTAGTGGTGCATCCAATGTACTGTAGTCTACATGATTCACACCAAATCATGTAGACTACATAAGTACTGTGACAATTAATAAACTGTGTGATGGAGAAAGATTTTTGTGTAACAAAGGAAGAAAACACATTACTTTTTACCATATATCTACATAAACCGCACCTGCTTGTTCCACACTTATATGAGCCTTTCAAATCAAGCCATCTTGCCTTATTCCTACTTGTAGAAGAGGAAAAAAGGCTAGGTGAAACAATGTTTCCAATAGTGCGAGCTCTAGTAGATATAAATTTACAACCTTTGGCCAAAATTTGTTTGAGGACAGGATCAGTGGTGAGAACAGGGAGATACTTTTGTATAATAGCAGTAACTGCTTGGTACTGTCTGCTAAACTGTGTGGAAAAAACTACAGCCATTGTTTCATTTATCTTTTTCTTTTCTCCATGAATAAGATTATCCCTATTAAGATTTCTACTTCTATTCAGGGCTTGTTGTATATTCCACTTATTGTAACCCCTTTGTTTTAATCTGTTACAAATATGAGAACTCTCCTGTTCAAAAGAAGAATTGTCACTGCAATTCCTTCTAGCCCTAATGAACTCACCAACTGGGAGGTTACGTACAACATGTTTAGGATGACAACTATTGGCCTCTAACACACTATTGCCAGACAATGGCTTCCTATATGTTTGAGTGTGTATAGTGCCAGTTTTAGAATCTCCTGTCAATTTGAGATCCAGGAAGGTCATGCTGATGCTGTCACTGCAATAGGTAAAAGATAAGTTAACTGAGTTTGTATTGATATACTCCACGAATTTTGGTATGGACGTAGATGCCCCCTGCCAAATAAACAGGGTGTCATCAATATAACGCCCATACCAAAAAATGTCAGACGCAAAGTTATTATTTAGCGAGTATATGAATTCCTCCTCCCACCATGCAACGAAAATATTTGCTAACGAAGGTGAGAAACAAGAGCCCATAGGGCAACCCTGTATTTGTAAATAATAATTATCATTAAAACAAAAATAATTATGTTGAAGAAGAAAATCTGTCACAATAATTATATATTGCTTTAAATTATCACTGTATTTGGTATATTTGTTCAACTGCTGGGTGAGAGCTATTATCGCTAGAGAAAGGGGAATCGATGTATAGAGAGCAACAATATCACAAGATAGCCAAATATAGTGCTCTTTCCAATCGATATTATTCATACATTTAAGAACCTCCCTGGAATCCTTCAAATGACTAGGTGATCTAGCTACAATGGGTTGTAGATGACGATCCAACCAAACACTAATGTGTTGGTATATGGATCCAATCCCAGATATAATGGGACGAAAAGGGGGAGGAAAGGACCCTTTATGTACCTTAGGTAAGGCATGTAGAATAGGGATTTTCGGAAATTTAACTATCATACTTTCTTGTTGTTTCATATCCAATACATCTGATCTAAAGCCTTCCTCCAATAATTTCTCAACTTTGCGTCCAAACACATCCGTTGGATTATTAGCAAGTTTTCTATATACCTTCTGATCTGCTAACATGTTATCCATTTCCCTGAGGTATAAATCTTTATCCAATATAGTAATAGTACCCCCCTTATCTGAAGCTCGTACTATCAGATAAGGGTTATCCTTAAGTTCATCAAGAGCTTTAAATTCCGCTTGCGTAAGATTCTTCTTCCTATTATTCTCCTTAAGGCTCAAATCCCTCAACTCCTGTTCAACTAAATATTGAAAATCCTCCATACTAGAAACTCTGGAATTTACAGGATAAAATTCCGAGTTCCTAATATATTGTAATTTGACATCCTGAGGGTCTATTGTGGCCATATTGTGTGCATCTCCATCTAAGGTTTCAAGGAAGAGAATAGCCCTTTGCTCAGCAAAATTTAAATCTCCAGATGATACAGTAGCAGATGGAACCACTGAAGGTTCCCTGCTAACTTCAGTATCATTTTTTTTCTATCCCCACCTCGAATGGGTCTGGCTACATTTTCAATAGCTATGACTTTGAATGTATCCAAACATGCCTGATGGACATCTCTAAAATGTTTTGACGCTCCCGATATTTTACGTAAACTGGGGTGCGTGATATCATACAGATGTTCACGAATTCTTACATTTAAACTCCTAGTGGTGCATCCAATGTACTGTAGTCTACATGATTCACACCAAATCATGTAGACTACATAAGTACTGTGACAATTAATAAACTGTGTGATGGAGAAAGATTTGGAAGATAAAATAAAATCTAATATCAATAAATTGGAAGAGAACATCATACAAGTGAAACAGACGAAGTTTAATCGTGATTCCTTTGATTATACCCAAGGACAGATTTACAAATGGCAAATGGACACTTTGAAATTTCCTAAATCGATTCTTAAAAAGAGAAATAATTACAGAAGACGTGAGAAAAAGGTTACATTTCCATCTATGCAGGGAGAAGATACTGGATCCTGTACAGACATGACGGATTCAGAGGGACTTTCGGACTCGTACCCAGAAGAATATGAAAACACTAGAGAATCTATGAGACCGCCAAAAAACTCGGGGGGTGCCCGGGGACATCCACGTCCGGTAAGAGGACGCGGAGGGCAGGTACGAAACACAAGAGGACTCTCTCCAGGATTTCCAATCCGGAGCTCCCCCAGATTCCCACGTTAAACAATAGGGGAACATGTTTTGATGAGGTCTCTACACTGAGCAACACAGTATTAAATTTGTCAGCTTGCATATTGTCAGTAGATCAGTATAGAGTACTTAGCAAGGGCCTTAATTATGTTCCTACAACTGATTTTGACTTATATAGCACCATTAAAGATGTTAATAAATTCATTAGGCTGCTAACAGTTAAGAAACATTTTTTTGAAAATGATACTGAAGTTAGCAGGGAACCTTCAGTGGTTCCATCTGCTACTGTATCATCTGGAGATTTAAATTTTGCTGAGCAAAGGGCTATTCTCTTCCTTGAAACCTTAGATGGAGATGCACACAATATGGCCACAATAGACCCTCAGGATGTCAAATTACAATATATTAGGAACTCGGAATTTTATCCTGTAAATTCCAGAGTTTCTAGTATGGAGGATTTCCAATATTTAGTTGAACAGGAGTTGAGGGATTTGAGCCTTAAGGAGAATAATAGGAAGAAGAATCTTACGCAAGCGGAATTTAAAGCTCTTGATGAACTTAAGGATAACCCTTATCTGATAGTACGAGCTTCAGATAAGGTGGGTACTTTTTCTATATTGGATAAAGATTTATACCTTAGGGAAATGGATAACATGTTAGCAGATCAGAAGGTATATAGAAAACTTGCTAATAATCCAACGGATGTGTTTGGACGCAAAGTTGAGAAATTATTGGAGGAAGGCTTTAGATCAGATGTATTGGATATGAAACAAAAAGAAAGTATGATAGTTAAATTTCTGAAAATCCCTATTCTACATGCCTTACCTAAGGTACATAAAGGGTCTTTTCCTCCCCCCTTTTCGTCCCATTATATCTGGGATTGGATCCATATACCAACACGTTAGTGTTTGGTTGGATCGTCATCTACAACCCATTGTAGCTAGATCACCTAGTCATTTGAAGGATTCCAGGGAGGTTCTTAAATGTATGAATAATATCGATTGGAAAGAGCACTATATTTGGCTATCCTGTGATATTGTTGCTCTTTATACATCGATTCCCCTTTCTCTAGCGATAACAGCTCTCACCCAGCAATTGAACAAATATACCAAATACAGTGATAATTTAAAGCAATATATAATTATTGTAACAGATTTTCTTCTTCAACATAATTATTTTTGTTTTAATGATAATTATTATTTACAAATACAGGGTTGCCCTATGGGCTCTTGTTTCTCACCTTCGTTAGCAAATATTTTCGTTGCATGGTGGGAGGAGGAATTCATATACTCGCTAAATAATAACTTTGTGTCTGACATTTTTTGGTATGGGAGTTATATTGATGATACCCTGTTTATTTGGCAGGGGGCATCTACGTCCATACCAAAGTTCGTGGAGTATATCAATACAAACTCAGTTAACTTATCTTTTACCTATTGCAGTGACAGCATCAGCATGACCTTCCTGGATCTCAAATTGACAGGAGATTCTAAAACTGGCACTATACACACTCAAACATATAGGAAGCCATTGTCTGGCAATAGTGTGTTAGAGGCCAATAGTTGTCATCCTAAACATGTTGTACGTAACCTCCCAGTTGGTGAGTTCATTAGGGCTAGAAGGAATTGCAGTGACAATTCTTCTTTTGAACAGGAGAGTTCTCATATTTGTAACAGATTAAAACAAAGGGGTTACAATAAGTGGAATATACAACAAGCCCTGAATAGAAGTAGAAATCTTAATAGGGATAATCTTATTCATGGAGAAAAGAAAAAGATAAATGAAACAATGGCTGTAGTTTTTCCACACAGTTTAGCAGACAGTATCAAGCAGTTACTGCTATTATACAAAAGTATCTCCCTGTTCTCACCACTGATCTGTCCTCAAACAAATTTTGGCCAAAGGTTGTAAATTTATATCTACTAAAGCTCGCACTATTGGAAACATTGTTTCACCTAGCCTTTTTTCCTCTTCTACAAGTAGGAATAAGGCAAGATGGCTTGATTTGAAAGGCTCATATAAGTGTGGAACAAGCAGGTGCGGTTTATGTAGATATATGGTAAAAAGTAATGTGTTTTCTTCCTTTGTTACACAAAAATCTTTCTCCATCACACAGTTTATTAATTGTCACAGTACTTATGTAGTCTACATGATTTGGTGTGAATCATGTAGACTACAGTACATTGGATGCACCACTAGGAGTTTAAATGTAAGAATTCGTGAACATCTGTATGATATCACGCACTCCAGTTTACGTAAAATATCGGGAGCGTCAAAACATTTTAGAGATGTCCATCAGGCATGTTTGGATACATTCAAAGTCATAGATATTGAAAATGTAGCCAACCCATTCGAGGTGGGATAGAAAAAAACGGTTACAGATAGGGAAGCCTTCTGGATTCTGGTGTTGGACACCAGATATCCACGGGGCTTAAACTATAAATCAGACCTACTTTACATCTATTAAAACTACAAGTTAGATCTGTTACATGCATTAGATCCTGCAGGTATATTAATTTGATGGTGGTGACCTTGTGTGAATGGATACTTATTCCAGCAGCACACACCAGCGTTTATCCCGAAGTAAATCAGGAGTTATGGGGTTAATTTTCAGGTGATGTTACTGATTGTTCTGTGGAAGGGATATTTAAGGAGACTTTGGTTATGTGGTGTATGTTACGATTAAGAGCCAAAGCATTCAGGCTCGAAACGCGTGAACCATGCTGTTGATTTTATACTTTGTTTTTTAAACAAGTCTTCCAATAAAAGATGCGTTTTATATGAATATCTAAGTTGGATCCCTCTGTGCGCAAGTGCTGGAAAACCTCTTTAACTTCCGTTAATTCCACTTGGAGCAATCACAGCCTGTTGCTATTTCCTTGGACACTGTACTTGATGAGGAGGGTGCGGACCTGGCTTAAACTACAAGGACCTTTTGGTGAGCGTTTCCTTGTTTTTCTTTTTGTTGTTCATATAATAAAACTGTACATGGCAGAAATCAAATGATAAGACTCACGAAGATGTACCGATCTCTATATAAAATGAACAATAATATGGGGGTAACGAAAATAAACAAATAAAAATGAATTCAATGAGTTCATTTTTATTTCTTTATTTTCGTTAGCCAATGATCAATAATATGGGTGTAACGAAAATAAAGAAATAAAATTGAATTCCTTGAATTCATATTTATTTGTTTAATTTCTTTACACCCATATTATTGTTCATCTTATCTGGAGATTGGTACAACTTCGTGAGTCTTATCATTTGATTTCTGCCATGTACAGTTTTATTATAGATTGCATTAGAAAACCCAATAAGAGCGTCGCTCGCTCTCCCATTGGCCCAAATAATCGCGCCTCTTTTAACTTAGCCAATCCCAAACAGAGCTCGCTCTGCATTTCTTTTCCCCATAGAACTCTATGAGATAAGTAGCTCAGCCGCTGATTGGCTAAGCAGGACGAGCCCCTCTTCCCCCCCAACCAATCACAGTACTAGAATATTTCCCATAGACAGTAATAACTTTTAGGGCGCCCTTCTATCACGCCCTTCTTGCTCCACTCAAAATAGACGCACTACATATGATTGGTGGATTCATATCTGTCGCCTGGTCTCAACCAATCATCTCTTTTCTGCCTTCTTTACTGTATTTTGAACTGTCCCGCCTTTTCAGTTGATTGGTCAATACTACTCCATAGGTTATAATGGTTCACTGTCACTCCTATTCTGATTGGCTGGTTTCTGCCGACCAATGAGAAGAGCTTACAGAATTTGAATGACTGTATTTCCCGGCAATTTTCTATATCACAATTCCTGCTGTAGCGCCGGTGACGGCGACAAACGCGTTGTTAGGTATTTGATTGATGGATGTTTTTAGAAGGTTTTAGCTCTTTTACAGAGAATGTTTTACACTTAATAAAAACGAGTTATTTACTAATACTCCATGCCGCACGGAGCTGAGATTTCACTGCCACCATCTCTCCATAGACTACAATGGGACAAAGTAGCTCGCACTCTGATAGGCCGGGATAGCCAAGCCCCTGCTAGTTCAACCAATCAGCTCTTTTCTGCCTTTTTTACTGTATTTTGAGCTGTCCCGCCTTTTCATTTGATTGGTCAATACTTCTCCATAGGTTATAATGGTTCACTGTCGCTCCTATTCTGATTGGTTGGTTTATGCCGACCAATGAGAAGAGCTTACAGAATTTGAATTACTGTATTTCCCGGCAGTTTACAATATCCCAATTTCTGATGTTGCGCCGGTCTCGACGACAAACACGTTGTTAGGGATTTGATTGATGTCTGTTTTTAGCAGGTTTTAGCTCTTTTTCAGATAATATTTTACACCTAACAAAAACTATTTTTTTAATCATACTCCATGTCTCACGGAGCTGAGAGCCGAGATTTCAGTGCCCCAATCTCTCCATAGACTACAATGGAACAAAGTAGCTCGCGCTCTGATTGCCGGGATAGCCAAGCCCCCGCTAGCTCAACCAATCAGCTCTTTTCTGCCTTTTTTACTGTATTTTGAACTGTCCCGCCTTTTCATTTGATTGGTCAATACTTCTCCATAGGTTATAATGGGTCACTGTCAATACTATTCTGATTGGCTGGTTTCTGCCGACCAATGAGAAGAGCTTACAGAATTTGAATTACTGTATTTCACGGCAATTTTCATTATCCAAATTCCTGATGTTGCGCCGTTATTGATTTTTTGTTAGTGATTTTATTTAGGTATCTTTTTAGAAGGTTTGAGCTCTTTTTCAGATAATGTTTTACACCTAATAAAAATGTTTTTTTTTAATTCATACTCCATGCCTCACGGAGCTGAGAGCTGATATTTATTTCTTGAGCGATCTTATATTTTCCCTTTAATTTTAAATGATCCACTTTTTCAATACATTTAATCGCTTTAGACAGCTTTGATTTTTCTCTTTATTCATTCATTCATTTGAAAGACAACTCTTTTTGCTATTCACTAACATGTTTAATGATTTCTCGCTGTTTTCCAGCTTGTCTAGAATCGGAATACATGTTAGGCGCAGTCCTTCTGCGCCTAAGTCCCGCACTGTGCCTCACACATTGGCGAGGCGCGGTGGACTTTACACAGCATGTATGAGCACACCTTGGGCGCTGACATACATGAGGCGCAGCTTTCACGTTCGAGTGCTCGAAAGCGAGCGCTCCGAGGCGCCGAGATTCATACATGTCACATAATCTCAAAAAAATTGGGAATCTCGCAAGAGAACAAAGAGTGACTTTTGATCACTATATTTACTATTTTGCCATAGGCAAACTTAAACTCTATCAGTTCTCTATCTATTAAACACTAAAATGTAACTTTTATTATATCTAACTCTTAACCTCTATACACACTATTTAAAAACCTGATCTCTATCCTCATCATTTAACCCTTTTTGCTTCTGAAAGAGGGAATAACTCCCTTTCTATCATCAAGTCTGGTGGAACCCCACCTATTAACAGGAGAGCCTTATATCTATAGCAAAGTACTAGCTTCAGTAAGGGATCCCAAGCCAACTACTTGGGCAGTCGTCCCTACTCTCATAGACACAGAACAAATAAGGCCCCCTTGTGACACCGTCTGCAGCAGGTGACACTTGTAGACAGAGGTGAGAGATCACAATTTAAAACGTCATGCCTGACCTCGCCGACATGTTTCGCCAGCTAACCTGGCTTTATCAAGGCTTAGAGGTCCGATCACATGTGGTCTGAGCTCACTTCCTTTTATATCATGTTAGGTAAACACCCCATACAGGTGCTCACCAATTAGCCATCAGAGAATCCACATAAAGCCCACTTCCCCTTCCGCGCGCGCACACTCATAACATGTCCTGCTAAAGCTGCCACCATGCTCTCATGAGCCAACAACCTTCAGTCAAATTCGCCATCTCCATAACAGGCTTGCGCCCCATCTTACCGTGCTGCCCGTGCCAATGCACTGCACCAACAAACAACTCAGCCCTGACTGTGATGGGCTTCCATCTCACTTCCCTCATATTATTGCAACTGCGTGCCTCACCTAGAATGAACTAAGCAGACTAGGTATCACATTACACAGCACACTGCCATCTTTGTCAATTCCCATAAGCCCCCTCTCTTCAATATCTAATATGCATAGTCATTGGGAATATAAACTCCACTGTACAATAGACCACTGTCATATTATCTTCCCATAAAGCTCTTCTCCTATGTATGTAATATGCATATTCATTCCAATAGAGCTGCAGGCCCCATTAAATACATGTTCCACTGCATTGTATAGTATTGTCTCAAGACTATATTCATAAACTACTTCTCTTTCACATGTAATATTCATACTCATTTTAATAATACTGTAGGCTCTATGGCTAGATAAAGCCAGGTTAGCTGGCGAAACATGTCGGCGAGGTCAGACATGACGTTTTAAATTGTGATCTCTCACCTCTGTCTACAAGTGTCACCTGCTGCAGACGGTGTCACAAGGGGGCCTTATTTGTTCTGTGTCTATGAGAGTAGGGACGACTGCCCAAGTAGTTGGCTTGGGATCCCTTACTGAAGCTAGTACTTTGCTATAGATATAAGGCTCTCCTGTTAATAGGTGGGGTTCCACCAGACTTGATGATAGAAAGGAGTTATCCCCTTTTAAAGCAAAAAGGGTTAAATGATAGGTAGGATCAGGTTTTTTAAAGTGTGATAGAGGGGAAAGTTAGATATAATAAAAGTTACATTTTGTGTTTAATGATTTGAGAATGAAGAGTTTAAGTTTCCTATGGGAAAATAGAAAAAAAGATTCATAATGTCCCCTATTGTCCACATTACACAGGTGTTGGGTTTGGGCCTGCATGGTGGGTATTTGTGACCCCGCAAAAACGCTACAGCTGTTGTAAAGGGGTCTGCGTGCCCCCCAGGTTTTTCCCAAAGTAGGGCTGTACTCTAAAGAAGAGAAGTGTAATAGGAAGAGACATCGCAGTCGATATTACTGATGCCACATCCTCTTTTTTGCTTTTCAACAGCATCACAGCACTATTTCATAATGAAAAAAACACAAAGCCCCATGCAAATTCTTGGGATGAGTTACCGGGGTCCATCATCATTAGGCACTTGCCTCAGTATGTGCTTCCTGCCCAAACACAGAAGTTTCAGGGGGTGAGGTGATTTCCAGGGATAATTCAAGGGGGGTACTTTTTGACACCCAGGGACTTTAAAGTCTAGGCATATAAGGCCATTCTAAAGGCTTTTTAAAAGGCATGTAGAATGCTGAGAATGTATGAACCTGTTCTACTGCGGGTCATACATTTGGTGCATTCTAGTTCCACTACGACAACTCAGGCTCTGGATCATGCACCTAGTTTTGCCATCCTCCAGTCATAAATGTGTAGAATCATACGGTTGTGGTGCGACACGACCCCCAAACGGCCCTAAACTTGGGGGGTTGCAAAGTGGGATTACGGCGAAAATGCACCACTTTTTTGGGGGTGCGCCTCCATACATCTAGAGAACAGAGTGCGACATTTTTTTGGGGCAAAAAGACACCGAAAGTGGGTGCCCGTCATACATGTTGCCCTATGCCTTTACAAAAACAAAGTAAACCTGGGGCCCCCCTCATGTATAAAAACTGTCTAGGTCTAAAAAACTTTTTTAGTTGCCCATAGCACCCAAGCGAGCTCCCTTTCATTTATTTAGTGCTCTAAAAAAAATGAAATGGGAGCTCTGTTTGGGTTTCAGAAAAATAAAGACAGTCTTAGAGCCCAAACATTTCCCCCCCCTAGTGCCTCAATACTTTTGAAGTAACACCTTTTGCTTCATATCTTAAGAGTAACACCTAGTGCCTTATAAAACCCAAGTTCTTAGGTATAAGGAGCTAGGTGTTACTTCTGTGTCCTGAGATACTAGGTGCTACTTCTCAGGTATGAGGGGCTAGGTGTTACTTCTGAGTAACACCTAGGGCAATATATATATATACGGGGCTTAGCCAGACGTCTTTGCTCTACTTGTAACCCAGGGGCACTCCAATATGAGGCGCTTACGAGGCCCGCGGCATTTTTAACGCCTGAGTGGGGGGGTGTGGGGCTATCGCCCTACAACCGTTGAAGCCACACTTTATACTTCATACAGCAAATCCCGGGCCCTTACTACTGGAACAGGTAAACCACTTTAAAATGGTTTACCTTTACTCAGAATTTGTTGCTTTTTACTGAAAGCGCTAAATCTAAGACCCACAGTAGAACAAGTTCATATACATTCTACACTACAAATGCGCACCTGGGTGCCAAAAATCATACATGTCGCTCTTAGTGCCTCAGAACACAGAAGTAACACCTAAGGTGACAGTAAATCCGGGCCTGCAGGACAGTTCTAAATCGCTTTAAGGAAAGGGAGAATGACCAGAATTTTTTCTGTTTTTCTGCAAAATTTATACATACAGGCGCAGCTAAATGCCAAAACCACAACTCAGGCTCAAGCAGACCACTTTTAACCTGGTCTGGCTGTTCTAACTGTTCTGCACCTAGGTTTGGTGTCAAAGAATCATAAATTTGTCTTCTTATACGAATGTGGTGAGACGCCCCCAGAACACCCCTAATTTTTGGCGTACTAAAGGCATATATCACACCAAAGTTTGGAGTGCACCTGTTCATACATTCTTTTTGGCTCAAAGTACACCAGAAAACTGGCACAGTCCCGTTAATACATGTTGCCCCTAGTACCTCAATTGTAGTGCCATATTATAAGCATTCCTTTATTTCAAATAGTTTACATATGCTTTTTACCAGAGGGTTTCAGTGGGTCAAATAAATGGAGGGTGGATAGGAGCATTTTCTGCAAACTCCTCTCTTATCTTAATGGTGGGCAGTGGGTGGGCTGCCAGGCTTCTCTAGTGCCACAGGCTGTTCTGAAATCCTGTTTCCTGTCTCATCTCTCTCCCTTTCCCCTCTTCTTGTTGGTAAGGACTCTGCTCTTTCCCAGGCCCTCTGCTGCTCCAAACGCTGAGTCTGTCTAACTGGGTCTCTGTGACTCAGCAACACAGCTGCAGCAGGCAAAGCTTTTTCTCTTTCTTAAAGGGGTTTTGCCACCATGTAATGTTGACGTGAGAACCTCCAAAATGGGTATTTAATCAGTTTTCTAAATACATGTGATTACAAAAAGTGAAGACTCTGAGAGCTACAGCATTTCTCAATCCCCCTTAGTTACCTGAAAGCTTCCACTAGACACGACCAGAGGGACCAGAGGAGCTGTCAGGCTGCGTTTGCGTGAAACACTTCTTATCTGATGACAGGGAAAATGAATGAGCTTTTAAGGGACAGGGAAGAAAGTGCAGTGTATGAGGCTGTGTCTTGCTGTATTGAGAATCCACTGTTGTAATTTTATTAGTTTTGAGACGCTCCCTTATTCCTCACTCCTTGCTCACCCCCTCCCTCTCAGCCCTGCAGCCTTCATGACTCAGCATAATTTGTTTATATTCTACTCCCGTGCTGATAAGAGGTAAGTAACTGGCATCCTGGCAAATCCCCTTTAAGCCTTGGCCTGGCTGTACCTCTTAATAGATCAGCTGCCCCTTGCTTAGGCACCTGGTTGCTCCATGTAGCTATGCCACTGCTCATAGCCCCATATTAACATCAGATTATTTATGTAGGAACTATACTGCACACCATAGGCCGCAAAGAGATTCGAAACAGAAAATAAGTAATATACCTTCCACCATGATGCAAAAATATTTGACAAGCAAGGTTGAAATTTTAAATATATATAGGCACTGTCTACCTGCTAAAAATACATATTTTTAAAAATAAAAAATATGTTCAAGAAGAAAAATCATTGTCGTAAATTTCCACTTCTCCCTGTTATATGCACTATACTTCTGAAGGTCTATAGGACCTGAAACGCGTAAGCTTTTGCTGCGGGTTTGTGTGTTTTACTCCAATTCAATAAAGCTGGTGCATCGCTATACGCTGGACATCTTCTTCTATACTTCTGAAGAAGATACTTAATTGCCATGAAAGCAAATTGTACAAAATACAATAATACAATACTATGACATCAATAACAGTGTGTTCTCCACCTGACGTCATATAGAGACCTCAAAAACTGTTTGCTGTCTATGAAGTAACCTGGTGTTCTTTGTACTATTGGCTAAAGAAGTGGGTCTATCTGGGCACCAAGTATCTCACAAAGAGACCTAGTGCCTAATATAATGAGATCGAAGGGTAATGGGGAGGCCATGAAAAATGTGGGTGTCTCTTTCATTTTTTTATTAACAGTAAAACTGCTGGATTTTATTTGGATCATGTAGAATCATCAAATTTAATATACTGTGGTAGATAACAGAGATACCCCAGCTCTTTTATCCCCTCACAAAAAGGAACATCATTTCTGCACCTGAGTGAGCCCCCTCAGGCTTTGTGTCCCATAACAGCTGCTTCAACTTTTGTTATTTCTTTTTTCCCAAGTCCAGTTCAGCATTTGGTCACTTCTTTGTGTAGACATGAATTGTAATGTAGCTTATCAACTACAAAGAGTTCCCAGAATAGCCGTTTTTTGGTCTCGGTACTACATTGTGTTCGTTGCTACCTATTAGGGTAAATGAGGTCAGTTTGCAATATATGGCTCCAAATAAGATACTTAATTATAGAATGTATTATACATTTAGCAGGGGCCAAGAAGTCTTAAGAGAAGTAATCTAATGACACTTACACATCCAAAGGAAACTAAATCTGGTTGATCTAAGAATAAAGCCCAGTCATACACAGAAGGACTCTTGTAAGAGAAACCACAAGGACCAGTGTCAGCTTACTAAGTACCAGCATCTAAATGTACTAGAGGAACATGACCAGTGGTTACCCTTGATTTCCTCATTCCTAGCTACTAAATTCTATTATAGAAATAGTTGAAAAACTCATAATTATATTTGTTGTAAAGTAAGAAGGGTAACAAAAATTCCATAAATAATAAAATATTCAATTAAACAGTTCTTTTTTCTGTGTATTAGAGAGATATTAAAGTATGTTGATGAAAAAAGTTGTGGTGTAGAAAGCCATCATTTTTAGGTCAATATGTGCTATATTTGTGTACTGATTTGCACCATTTAAAAGCCATTACTATTGGATCAAAGGTTTAGGTAAATTTTTTTTAGAGTATATGGGACACCAACATTAAGGAATTATGTAGAACTGGATAAACTTAGTAGAAGGTGCTTTCTTTTCTCTTGAGAAAGCTAAGCTTCTTTAGAAACTAGAGTAATTGCTGGTGCATCATTTTGTTATTCCATCAATAAGATACAAACATACTAAATTGTGAACTACATGTAAAACCATTGATTAGTGAAAATGGCAATTTGCTTTTGAGCACCTGCAAATAGTACTACCAGGTGCAATAATGGATCACATGGTTGGAGTAAAAAACGACCTCACCATCTGAGATATACAGCATTTCACAACAGTGAGTACACCTCTCATATTTTTGTAGTATATCTTTTCATGGGACAATAATAAAGAAATTACACTTTAATACAATGTAAAGTAGTCAGTGTACAACTTGTAAAACAGTGTGAATTTGGGGTGCCCTCAAAATAACTCAACACACAGCCATCAATGTTTAAAACTCTGGCAACAAAAGTGAGTACACCCCTAAGTGAAATGGAGGAATTGTCAATATTTTGTGTGGGCCCCATTATTTTCCATATTTGTCTTAACTCTCTTGGGCATGGAGTTGACTAGAGCTTCACAGGTTACAGCCACTGGAATCCTCTTCTACTCCTCCATGATGACATCATGGAATATGTGGATGATAGAGACCTTAGACTCTTTTAACTTCTGTTTGAGGATGCTCAATAGACATGCTTGGCCAGTCCAGCACCTTTACCCCTATTTTCTCTGGATCATGTTCTGATTTAGTCTGTCACAGTACATGTTGGCATTCATGGTTCCCTTAATGAACTGTAACTCCCCACAAACGGCAGCACTCATGCAGCCCCAAATCATGACACTCCCACCACCCTGCTTGACTGTAGGCAAGGCACACTTGTCTTTATACTCCTCCCCTGGCTGACCCCACACACACTTGACACCATCTGAACTAAATACGTTTATCTTGGTCTCATCAGACAACAGTACATGGTTCCACTAATCCATGTCCTTAGTTGGCTTGTCTTCAGCAAACTCTTTGCGGGATTTCTCATGCATCATGTTTAAAAGAGGCTTCCCTCTGGGATGACAGGCATGCAGACCAATTTGATGCAATATGCAGTGTATGGTGGTCTGAGAACTGACAGGCTGCCCTACACCAATTTAACCTCTGCAGCAATGCTGGCAGCACTCAAATGCCTATTTTGAAACAACAGTCTCTGGATATAATGCTGAGAACATGCACTCAACTTCTTTAGTCGACCATGGCGAGTACTGTTCTTAGTGGCACCTGTCTTGTTAAACTGTTGTTGTGGTCTTGGCCACCATGCCGCAGCTCAGTTTAAGGATGTTGTAAATCTTCTTGTAGCCTAGGCCATATTTATGTAGAGCAACTATTCTGTTTTTCAGATCCTCAGGCGGTTCTTTGCCATTAAGTTGCCATGTTGAACTTCCGATGACCAGTATGAGAGAGTGTGAGAGTGATAACACCAAATTGAACACGCCTGCTCCCTATTCCCACCTGAGACCTTGTAACACTAATAAGTCACTTGACACAATGGAGGAAAAATTTAATATTGGGCATAATTTACCATTTTCACTTAGGGGTGAACACACTTTTGTTGCCAACAGTTTAAACATTTATGACTGTGTGTTGAGTTATTTTGAGGGCACATCAAATTTATACTGTTATACAAGCTGTACACTGACTAATTTGTATGAAAGTGTCATTTTTTCAGTTTTGTCCTATGAAAAGATATAATAAAATATTTATTATGTTATGAGATACTGCATGCAGATGTGGACATATGCAAATATTCTTACAAGTAAAAAGCATTGTGAGAGTACAGAGATTGGTTGAGCTTTAGGAATGGACTACAGTTGATACACATTGGGTATCTTCTTGTGTCACTTTTGTGAGTATGACACATAAGCCATATTAATTGTGCACCATTCTCCGATGCCCTATGGAAACACTGTCTGACACTTGTACATTTTCTACATTTGCCAAACTTAACCTAATCAATTTTAATCTGTAAGGAAATTGTAGATAGAATCTGGCAGTGGCTTGCTTCCCTGGAAATGAAGTTGGCAACTGTTCTCAGTGCCCAGTGGTATCTCCTATATGCATCTACACAAGGCTTTTAGTCTGGCCCTCATCTGGAATTTCACAGCAAAATTAGTAGAAATACATAAGAGGGGGCTCATATGTTGATAACTATGTTGGAGAACACCTTGAAATTCCACTCACTTAACAGCAAAGGACCTTGTACCCCCTTGCTTACAAAGCACATGCTGTTGGGTGACTTAGTAACTCCATAACTGGTTCCATTATGTAACACAAACTTTATAATTATAAATGTAAGTTAACTCAAGAACTTTATATTATAACATTACATAACATATATAACATTATATAGACAGCTATTTACTTTCTATTCCCAGATACATCTGGTCATCCTTATTATCTATATAACTTGCCTCTCTGGTGGTACAAAGCCCTGGTGTTAAAGATCTCCATGCACAATCATTGGTGGTGCTGTCAATCTCACAGTTGGATCTGTCTAAATGACTGAAGCATAGACTGATTAATCTGATCTCACATGAGCAGTCCCCTGTAACCTGTAGACATTGTGTGGGAGAGGTGATTGATGGCAGAGGCTAATAGCCCATTTTCAGACTGAAGGATCATCAGTATGTTGTTCTTTAAAACATGCTAAACAAAATCTTTCTCATTTCTGAATGATTAGAGGTGTAACTTGAAACTCTTGGGTCCAAGTGCAAATTCTCTAACAGGGACCACCACCTACCATGTGCTGTACATATACAATAATAATAATAATCTTTATTTATATAGCGCCAACATATTTCGCAGCACTTTACAATGTAGAGGGTATAATTACAGACAAAAGACAGACATTACACAGTGAAAGCTACTTACAGGTGAGACACAAGGTGTGAGGGCCCTGCTCGCAAGAGCTTACAATCTAAGAGGGTGCCTGGGGGAAACAAAGGGGGAGAAGTGCTAAATTTACAATGGCCCAGCCATGCTTTATAAATATGGGGAGGTTTACATAAAAATTTGGTGAACCTGCCACCATGACTGTACATCTATATACAGATAAGTGCCTGTGAGTGCCCTAGTGTAGGGAGTGACAAATGTGTGTGATAGAAGGTGGGGGTTAACAATTAGTGGTTTTGGTAGGCCTGCCTGAGAAGATGTGTTTTCAGGACACTCTTAAAACTGCGAAGGCTGGGATTGTGCCTGATGGTACGTGGTAGGATGTTCCAGAGAATGGGTGCAGCACGTGCAAAATCTTGAAGACAGGCATGGGAGGTTCGGATGATTGTGGTCTGTAGTTTGATGTCCGTAGCGGAGCGGAGAGAGCGGGCTGGGTGGTAGACAGAGATGAGGGAGGAGATGTATGGGGGTGCAACACTGTGAAGAGCTTTATGAGTGAGAGTGATTAGTTTATGCTGTATTCTGTACTGGATGGGCAACCAGTGCAGAGACTGACACAGGGTAGAGGCATCAGTATAGCGGCTGGAGAGAAAGACAAGCCTGGCTGCTGCATTCAGGATAGATTGGAGAGGGGAGAGATTACAGAGGGAGACCGATAAGCAAGGAGGTACAGTAGTCAAGACAAGAATGAATAAGAGCAACAATGAGAGTTTGAGTTGTTTCCACAGTGAGAAAAGGACGGATTCTGGAGTTGTTCTTGAGGTGCAAGTGACGGGAGCAGGCAAGGGATTGGATTATGGGGTGAAGGTCAGATCAGAGTCAGAAAAACCCCAAGACATCGGGGCCTGCTGCCTAGGTGTTATGGTGACTGCCACACACTGAGAGAGAAATTTGCAATGGGGGTTGGTTAGAAAATGGGGAAAAAAACAAAGTTCGGTTTTGGTGAGGTTTAGTTTGAGATAGAGAGAGGACATGATGTCAGAGACAGCGGACAGACAGTCACTGGTGTTTTTGTAGCAGGGCAGGAGTGAGGTCTCGGGAGAGGTGTTATAATTGAAATGTCCCTCAGCGTAGAGGTGGTACTGGAAGCCAAATCTACTGATGAGGGTTTGGCCAATGGGGGCTGTATAGATTGAGAAGGGGGAGTGGACCAAGAACTGACCCCTGAGGGGCCCCTACGGCAAGAGGGAGAGGAGAGGAAGTAGAACCTGCAAATATACAAGTGTCTAGGTCACACAGAGGTTTTTGGGCGCACTCAGGAACCAAGGCTTTGGTCTGGCCACTATCTCTGTTGTATCTGCATACTACAGTCCAAAAATACAACCAAATAATATCTGTCTTTAACTTATGGCCATTGAATGCTCCCTATGCCAGAATGATCACAGGGACCAGAAGAAATTTTACCATATCTGTTTTTACTTATGTGACACTGAGCATTGTTAAGAGAATGCTATGTCATTTTTCAGCCTAGCAGATTGGCTTGCAGGACTCAATGAAAGAAAGGAAACTATTATATATTCTCCATCAAAGGAGTCTCAAACTCAGCTGAGTAAATGGGCGCACATTTAAATGATTTGTTCATGGACTGCGTTCCGTTAAAATTCTATACAATACAGAATTATTTCCCACTTCATTCACTGACATTGCCAAATATGTGTAGTGTTTTTTAATTGTCATCAGAGCATTTATGATCGGTAAAGGGTGGTGTATGTGTTTTAGTTTTTTTTTACATTACATTTTT
>JAODAL010020385.1:0-69583 GCA_025379985.1 Phyllomedusa bahiana | reverse complement strand
CAAGGGCATTTTCCAGAATGGGGTGTATTTGGCAGTTTAATGTTCGAGATAGGTCATGTGAAAGACGTTCGTATGTGTCGAAGTCACTCAGTTGGCGTTTTGCTTCATGTATATTTGCTGCGGTCCATTATTACAATGGCTCCGCCTTTGTCTGCTGGTTTGATGATTATTTGTGGATTCTGCTGTAGTGATTGTAAGGCTTGTTTTTCAGTGTGAGTAAGATTATTATTAATATGAAATTGGTGACGCTGTTTTAGAATGTTTTTGATATCCTGATCTACGAGGGAAATGTATGTCTCTGTTATATGATATGTCCGAGGTGGGTTGAAGTTACTGGGGTTCCTAAGGCCGAAATGAAGAATCGACAATTTAGGTATAGTTGAGTGTGTAGAGGGGGCAGGACCTGTTTGGCCAAAGTAGGTCTTTAAGCGGAGTGACCGGTAAAAGCAGTGTAGCTCCTGTTCCAGAAGAAAAGTGTCGAGAGTAGGGGTTGGAAAAAAGGAAAGGCCTTTGCCTAAAAATTGTAATTCTGTGGAGTTATGAAAAAAGGGAGATATATACAACTAAATGTTGTGAGGTGTGGAAGGAGGGTGGGGGGATGGGCTAGGTCTGGATGTGTTGTCTGGAGCTGGAGGGGAATGAGATTGTGATGTACCCTGGAGCGTGTGTAGACTCGTGGATCGTCTGTAACAATAGCATCTCCCCGCCCTCCTCGTTGTGGTCGGCGTGTGCGTGATCTGCCACGTCCTAAAAAAGGTTGAGGTCTGCATTCTATAGATCGATGTTCTGTGTCCGAACTTGAAGAGGAGTAGTTTGTTGCGGATCTGGGTTTCCTGAAGCCATAATGTTTGGAACCCTGCCATCTATATACCTGATTTAGGAGGTAATCCTCCGTATCTCGCTGAAAATTTATCACGCTTGCGCTTTTCAGTAGAGGATCTGAATTGTGACAAACTCTGATCAATTGTCTGCTTTAATGCAGCTCAATCTTCAGTTGTTAAGTTGGAAGATAATTGCGTTTCAATAGCTTTAATTTGTTCGTCTAAATCTCTGATGGCTTTTTGGAGGTAATCTATGGTGAGAATGCATCAAATATATACCTATGTCTATTATTGTTAAACATTGGGGTTACCATGCCATTTATTCCAGAGTATTATTTATGTCATACCTGTCATTTACTGTATGTATTCCATTAATTTTTTATGTATTTTGCACACTACATGATACATAATGTATTCATTCTATTTCTTTTGTATATTATCATTACAGTTGTTTATGCTGGGGCATTATCTCTCTTTTATCATACATGTTAATTACTTGGAGGTGCTGTTACATAGTATACAGTCTCTTGATCTTTGCCTCTTATCTCTTCTCCTCTGGCTGCATCCCGTTTCTTCTATTACAATCTCTGACACAGGTGGACTACGCGCTGATACCCATCGTATTCCGCGCCTGCGCACTCCCTCCATAGCCGACTGGGCATGCTGCGGCGTCCCGATTTGACGGGAACTCGCGCCCGAGCCTCCCTGGACCGCGACACGCACCGCACCGGCTGCAACCAGCGCCACTTCTCTTTTGCCTCTCACAATCATTAGGTGAGCTCCGCTTTCTCCATTCCTTCTGTCCTTAATCGTTATATTATTACCCCACAAGCTTAAATTCTACCTCTGTCTTTTACCCTACAGTTTTTGTTATCCCTGCGGTCCCTCCGTGGTAAGACTTCACCCCCTGCCTTACCTTGTTACACTCTGTCTGTATTATTATGCCTCATCTGGTCTTATTTACAGCTTTTTTTAGATTACCTTCTAAATTGCCTCACATGCAGTGTTCCATACAGCTTTCACTTATTAATTCCTTAAAATAATGCAAGGGTGAGTTGTTCTACATCTATGTTTTCACTTTTTCCTTTCTCTTTCTCTGGTCATTCTGTCTCTTCTCCTTTCTCCCTGTCCACCTCATTCTTTTCCTCCTTTACCTGATTCCTGCTAGTTTGTCCTATTACATTTGACGCATTTGATATTTGTTGTGTCTCATATTATTATTTCCTTTTAGCGATCAGGCTGAAAAAGGCTGCATGATCAGCTGAAACGTTCCATATATGATTACGGTTTCCTCAAGCCATATTGATATACACATTACATTCTTGTATTTTTGTATGGAAACAGATTTAATGTAATGTAAAGCTGTGAAAACGTTCTATCATTATATATAATCTACTCTAAACTGATAAGCATATACCTTGAGTGCTGTGGATTTACTTTATTTACGTTGACTATACACGTCTGGGTGATTGACACATAACTCTGCACAGACGTTCTGGAATGAATATGCAGAGTTCACAGCTGCATACTAATTGTACTAAGACCTGTCTTCATTAGTCAGTTCTTCACTGGAAATCCAGGGATGGCTTATTAATTTCCCTGCGTTCTCGTTCGTTGTATAAACAGTACTCAAGTAAAACTGCACATACAGAATAGCAGGAAGCCAAAAGGCCCGACACTCGCTAACTGAATAAGCAGCTCAGCAGGGACTTCAGAGGGTGTATTTGCCCTGTTTTTTCACTGTAACTGAGTTTAATATACAGGGGAAATCAGTTACAAGAGAAATCAGCAAAAAAAAAAAAAAAAATTATATTAAAATGCCCTCAAACTAAAATAATAATAAAAAACATGCAAAAAATAAGATTGTGTTAAAAAAAATAGTAAATGACCAATCCACAACTTTTAGTCCTGCCTCTACAACCCTAAAACTCGATATAGCCTATATAGAAACGTCTATGATGGAAAAAAGACACAATTACAAAACTTATTTAAGCACCACTTCTGCTGTCAAAAAAAAATAAAAAAAATGAAAAAGCAGACTTTTAAAAATTATTTTTGCTCATATTATAAAAATAGCTAAATAAATAAAAAATCGAATGTAAAAATGGCACAACAATAAAGCCTAACTTATCATGGTGAAAAGATAAAAAACTTGGTAGGATAACTGATTGCACATTACAACATTGAAACTCCCAGGTACTGTATTAAAAAAAAAAAAAATGTGCCTGGTCAAAAAGGTGGGTAAATGACTCGAGTGGTCAGGAACTGGTTAAAGCATTCAGATTATATCTCTGTACAGTTTTCACATTAATATGTCATCTTTGGGTTGTTGCCTCATTTTCACTCATGGCTCTGTTCATAAATTTGTCACATATCACTTAGGGCTTCTTTTCACATTCTTTTTTCAAGCAAATTGTATTTTTTGTACAATAGATGTCAATGGGTAGAGAAAGTAGCAGTGTTGGTTGGTAGTTGCCTTCTGTTTTGCAGGTACCTTCTTGTTCTTGAAATAACCGGGTACCTTTCAATAGGATGAAAAAACAGTATAAACAGGAGTTAGTTATTTTTTGTAGCTACTGCCCTCTGATCAAAACCAAGTCTTATATATTGGCATTCTATTTCTTGCAACCACTGATTTAGTTTTCAGTCCACTTCATACTCATACTGAATAGGGCAAAAGGTCCACTTTTAGACTAAAGTTTGGTTATATTTTATTCATATTTTCTTTCTGCATATAAAGAGCCTGTAATTTTGGCCTTTATTTCCAGCATTGATTGCTTGATTAGGTTTCTTTTAACAGAAGAAACATCTGTACATTTGGGTATTGTACAAGCTGCAGCTGCAAAATAAGGAAGAATTAAAAATGGCCATGGTTGCTTTTGCTGGCCACTGCAAATCTGAGTATCTGTAAGCTGTCTGCTTTCCTCTAAACCGAGAAATACATAGTTATTTCAATATTCTATGCACTATATACTTTGATCTGTAAATTTGATCAATCTCTAATTCCAGTTTATTAAAATGGAACCTTTATTCATAGTTGCCAACTTTTGAAAATGAAAAAGCAGGAGATATTAGTGGGCGGCGCACGTAGCGTACCGCGGCAAAAATTTGCATGGACACGCCCATCTTGCCGGTATGCCACACCCCTTCAAAAGCCACACCCACTCCACCTAACTGAATAACGGCTTTGGAAGAAAGCCAGGTAGATGCCCTTATAGCCAGGTAGTAGCCCTCCATAACCAGGTAGTGCCCCTTACAGGCAGGTAGATGCCCCCTTGTAGCCAAATAGATGCCCTCTCTGTAGCCAGGTAGAGCCAAATTTGTAGCCAGGTAGATGCCCCCCTTTGTGAGCCAGATATATGCCCCCATTGTTTGCCAGGTAGTGCCCCCATTGTTTGCCAGGTAGATGCCCCCATTGCTTTCCAGGTAGTGCCCCCTCTGTTGCCAGGTAGATGCCCCCATTGTTTGCCAGGTAGTACCCCCTCTGTAGCCAGGTAGTGCTCCCATCGTTAGCCAGGTAGTGCCCCCATCGTTAGCCAGGTAGTGCCCCCATCGTTAGCCAGGTAGTGCCTCCATTGTTGACAGGTAGTGCCCCCATTGTTTGCCAGGTAGTACCCCATTGTTAGCCGGGTAGACCCCCCATTGTTGCCAGGTAGTCCCCCCTTTTGTACCCAAGGTAATCCCCCCTTTTTTCCGGGTTTAGGGCCCCCCCATTAGAACCAGGTAGTCCCCCCCATTAAAAACCAAAGGTAGTCCCTTTCCATTGTAGCCGGGTTTGTCCCCCCCAATTTTTAGCCATGTATTTCCCCCAAAGGGTTACCCGGGTAGTGCCCCCTTCTGTTCCCGGGTAGTCCCCCCTTTCTGTTCCCGGGGTATTGCCCCCCATTGTTAGCCAGGTAGTGCCCCCCATTGTTCGCCAGGTCGTGCCCCCTGGGTTCCCAAGGAAACCCCCCAAAACCCATTGTAGCCAGGTAGTCCCCCCATTTAACCAGTAGACCCCCTTTGGGTAGCCAACAGTCCCCCCCTAAAACTAAAAAAAAATAAAATAATAAAACCCACTTACCTGACCGGGGCTCCTGCAGACGGCCCCGCTCCTGGACCTTTCCCCCTCAGCAGTGTCATAGGGGAAGTGAGAAAAACCCGCGCGTTCACTTCCCCGTGACGCTGATCGTATGTACGGCCCAAAAGCGGCCCCGGACATACAGGGGGGGGAGGCGGGGAGGGAGCGACCCCTCCTGCCTCCCCCCCTTTCCCCCGGGGGTTTCCCGGGCGGGGGGAAGCGGGCGGAAGCGGGCCCGTTTCCCACCCCCCCCTGGGGGAAACGGCCCCGGCGGCGCCAGAGTAGACCCCAAACCGCTACCCCCCGCGCCGCGGGTCATTTAAAAACCCCCCGCGGGCCTGCTGGAGGGGGGGAGGGATGCCAACTCCCCCGGCGGGGGGGGGGGGCCCCCAAATAGCGGGACCCCCCCCCAAAAAAAGGGGAGAGTTGGCATGTATCCCTTTTAAATTGATTCACAATAATCCCAAATAAATTTCCCATTATTACAACCATTTCCGACTTTCAAACCAAAACCCTCAAAAAGGGTAGTCATGTTTTCCCAAAGTTGGCTTTGTGGGTGTTTTTATACGATGCAGTTAAACATTAGCCTCAGGATAACAGAGGGCGGGCAAACGATCGGGTTAAAAAACACACATGGTTTTTTTTAAATAACCCAAAAATCCACAGGAGTTTGTCTTGCACAGCAGATAGAAAAAAAGAAACATCAGTTATTTCCCGCTTTAAACATTTCCCTATATAAGCCCCTTTGGGCCCTTTGTTTTGGCGATCTCCCCCATTAGGACTTCATTTATGGATCCACCCTTTCCCATGCAATGGCAGAGCATACTAAAACCCTCCACCCCACAACCCTCAGCCCCCGCGCAGACTGACACACTTCTTTCCCTTGGGTAGCCACCCCCTGTCTTTCACAAAGCTCCAGGCTTTGATCCGTAGTCCAAAAATCTGAATTTAGTTTCATTGGATGGGGGGTGAA
The DNA here is from genome assembly GCA_025379985.1 of Phyllomedusa bahiana. NCBI lineage: Eukaryota > Metazoa > Chordata > Amphibia > Anura > Hylidae > Phyllomedusa > Phyllomedusa bahiana. The sequence goes on along the minus strand of JAODAL010020385.1, from coordinate 63,729 downwards.
CAAAAAAAGGGGAAAAGATTTAAAGCGAAAAAAAAACCCCCAACCCCCGTTTATAAAAATAGAAAGTTTTTTAAAACAAAAAACCGAGTAAGGTTTATTATAAAAACAAGGCTTTTCCGCTTATACGATTTTCACCCAGGATTCAATTTGCCAAATATTTTCTATTTAAAAAAAAGGGTTGCACAAAGGGGGGAGCATCCTAATCTCACACTTACATTTATGCCCATTAACCCTCTGGTATCTATGTAAAGGCACAGATACTATTAAGACTTTTTTTGACAAAAATAAAAAAGTGCCAATTAGCCCTCTAATATTTAAAAAAAAGTCCCAAGGGGCTTTAACCCTATGTTGCCAAAAATAAAATGACTTTTAAATTGGCGACAAATAACTATAAAATGCATAAAAAAAAAATTCTATAACAACATACAAAATATGTTTAAAACAATAACAAAAAAAAATCTAGATTTTTAATTTTTTCTAAACTATTTCCCCGGGCTTAAAATTTTAAACCATAGGGGCTTTTTCACGGGGGGGCGCGAGCCTGCTGCCCCCCCGGACCGCCCCCTTTGCTCGCGGGCCCCGGCCCACGGTTTCTGCGATGGCCCGCGACCACCCCGGTTCCTTTCCCGGCCCCCGGCGCCGTTTCCCCTTTACCCGCCCTGCGCCCCCTGGGAAACCCTCCTGCCGGGTTCCCCGCCCCCGGGGGGGCGGGGCCCCGTTTGGGAGGTGGGGCGCCCCAGTTCTCAAAATTTTTTAAAGGGCCGCGCCCCAATAATTGGCCCAAATTTTCCCGGGGCGGGGTTCTATTTAAAGGTACCGCCCCCAGCACTTCCGGCCAGTTTGTTGGTGTTTTTTCCGTGATTTAGAGGGGTTTTTGGAGCCGTTTTAAATTACCCTTTGTACCATCGTTCCGCTACTTTTCCTGCCCTTGCCTTTTGCCGCCTCCCCCTGCCCTTTCTGCCTGTCTCTGAAAACAAACCCTCTGCCCCCTTTCCCCTGACCTCCTGCCGGGTCCCCGACTAGGCCTTTGGATTACGTTTTTGTACCCCCGCAGTCCCCCGGGGCCGCCATCGCAAGAAATTAACGTCGGGGGGGTAGCGCCCCCTGGTAGCCCCACCCGAAACCCAAGTCTACCCCGCCTTGCGGCGGGCTCTGGTAATCCCGGGGGCTACTTAGACTTCGCTCCCTGGCGGGGCTTAGTATCATCGCTTGCGGGGGTCCATTTTGAATCCACCCCAAATTAAAAAGGGCTAAGTGTGGGGAAAACATAAGAAATCCAGTATATTTTTTTTCAAAAATTTAAAAATTTTCAACCCATTGGTTTATGATAATTAAAAGGGGGGGGGGGGGGGGGGGGGGTTTGTTTAAAAAGGTTTTGGGTTTTTCATCTTCCCTTTTAACTGTGGTGCAACCCGGGAAAAGTGTTTTGGACACATCCCAAAAATAAAACCTTTTTTTGATATTGTTTTCTATGTTGTTAAATTCAAAACCGTACTTTTTGTGTTGTCGGCCTTACAAAATTGGGGGCCCAAAAAGGGAAAACCCAGAAGATAGACCACAAAGCAATCTTCACAATTTAAGGGATATTTAATCGAGAATTTTTTTCTTTGTTTTAAAATGAACAAAAAAGAAACTTGTAGTCCTTTTAAACGGCAAGTTTAACAGGTCTTTAAATTTAAAATTTATGCCTACATTTAATTTCCCCCTTATTGTTATTACTTATATTTTTCTCCCCTTATCCCTTTTTATTTTTTCTCATGTTTTTTTTTTTAAATTCATTCTATTTGGGACTTTTACCCCCTTTTTAAATGAAAACTGCTTTTGGGGAAAACTTAATACCCAGTTTTTCCAAGAATAACATCTTTTAAATATGGGTCATTCAATAAAAAAATCCCAAAAAACTATTTAAAAAAATGTCAAAATTGCCCGTGTGAACTTTTTAAAACTTTTGAAAAAATTTAATGTTTTTATTTTTTGTTTTTAAATTAATTTTTAAATTCTTATTTTGGGTGTCTTTTTTGAAAAATTGTCATTTATTTCCCTCATTGTTCCCCTTACTTTCATTTCCATAAAAATATTTTTCTAGGGTTAGATCACTAGCTTTCAAAAGAGCTTGGTTTATAATTTTTTAGGATTTTATTTGTTTTTAACCTTTTTGCAATAGTATCTGCCTGTTCTGAAAAGATAGTTTTTTCGCAATCTGCAAAATTGGCCGAAAGGGACATTATTTTTCCACTTCTGATAATGTGCACTTCTATAATCAAGTTAGCCATTTGAATCTACAGATTTGAAAAAAGTTTTTGTAGAATGGGTTTTTAAAAATTCAAAATCTTTTCGGGATTTACCACACCCAAAAAAAATCAATTTCATTTTTATCTATCCTAGATGTAAAACGGATGTCCCAGGCATTCATATTCAAGTCCTTAATAAATAAATTAGCTTCTTCTATTGACCCCTTCCAGATAATAAACAAATCTCAATAGGGGTTGGAGGGGATTATTATCGCCCAAAGTTAAAAATCGGCACATTTTTTTATGGTGAAGGTTTTTTTTTTAAGATCGGGCGATAATTTGGGTTTAAAAAATCTGGGGCATCATTATGAAGATGGGCCCCTTTTTTCGGCGTTTCCTGAAATTTTTGGGCGGCCAGAAAATAAAATTACAAATAGAGAAGGGTGAATGTGTGGGACTCTTGGGACTGGGATGGTAGGGTTGCGTTGGGGCGGGAAAAAATGACATGACCTCCTTTTAAAAAAAACAGCGTTTCCCTTTTACGCCTCAGGGCCCTTTTCGGGCATCTCAGAGCAAAGGACGTGGCGCCCCCCTTGGGGGTCCAAACAGCTAGCAAAAATATTATTTTTCCTTCCAGGAAAAACCTCTACTATTAGCTGTGACCTTTAAAAATTTTAATTTAAGATTAGAGTTTTGGAAAAGTTTTTATATAGTTAGGAAGAAAAATTTAAAATGGGCTTTAAACCCTGTAAACTCAGGGTGGGGCGGGGGGGGGGGCCCCCGGGGAAACGCCCACAGACAAGCCTATAAAAATCCCTGGTTTAAAATTTTCACCAAATTTTATTGTGGGACATTTCAATAGCTTTTTATTAACATTTTCTATTAAATATTTCCGGGATTTTGGGGCCACCCTTTGAACTTATGGAAATTACACATCTTTTCTAGAAACGCAGCACTCTTTTTGTTGGGGTGCAAAACTCCACTTTTTTATCAGTATAAAATTTTCAAAATGGTTGTTCTTTTTAAATTTTTGGGCCCATTCCACCTTTGTTGAAAACCCAAACTTTTGTACAAAAAATTTAAAACCCAAAAGGCAAGCAGCTCAGGTTGTTAGGTCCCAAAAAAAAAACCTTTTAAATTTCCCAAAAAAAATTTCAGATACTTTTTTTTTGACATTGGCGCACTACAGCTTTGTTCTTTGGGGGCACCTTTGCATTTTAAAATTTTGGGGAAAAATCGAAATTTTTTTAGTCACCACGGGGTAAATTTAAAATTGGGTTCCAAAAAAAATACCTTTTTTTAACCAAATACATTTCAGATACGTGTTTTTTTCACTTTGGGGGGGCCCAGCTTTTTTGATAAAATTCATTTTGGGCATTTAATTTGAACCCAGTAATTTTTGGTTTACCAAGGGAATTGATAGGTCCCAAAAAAATACCTTTTTATTACCCCCAATTACCCCTACAAAAAACTTTTGTTTTTGGGACTTTGGCGCAGGCCAGCTTTGTTGATAATCTACTTTGCATTTAAAATTTAAATACAGAAATTTTTGTAGTCCCCAACAGGTGAATTGATGGGTTTCCAAAAAATTACCTTTTTTATTTCCAAAATACATTACAGATACGTTTTTTTTTCCGCATTTTTTTCCCATTTCCCAAAGATTTTTTGTTAGACCCACCTTGGGGTTTTAAATTTCAATCCAAATTTTTATATTCCCAAACAGGTGAATTGATAGGTAAAAAAAAATCCCTTTTTTATTCCGAAAAAATTTAACAGATACGTGTTTTTTGCTTTGGCGCGGCCCCAGTTTTTTTGATTGATCTACTTTGCTTTTTAAATTTGGGAATACAGCAATTTTGTAGTCCCCACAGGTGAATTGAAAGGTGCCAAAAATACCTTTTATTTTTCCGAATATATTTTGATACGTGTTTTTTCACTTTGGCGCAGGCCGCTTTGTTGATAAAACTATTTTTCAGTTAAATTTGAACCCATTAATTGTTTGTTACCACGGTGAATTTTTGGTCCCCAAAAAATACCTTTTATTATCCAAATTTACACTACAGATACGTTTTTTTAAATTTTGGGGCGGCAGGCCAGTTTTTGTTGTTAGATATACTTTGCATTTAAATTTGAATACAGAAATTTTTGGTAAGTCACCACAGGTAAATTTTAAAATTAGGTCCCAAAAATCCCTTTTTTTTATCCGAATACATTACAGATACGTTTTTTTCGCAACTTTTCCCCAAATCCGGGTTTTGTTGATAGAGCCCCCTTTTGGGGTTTTAATTTTTTAAATTTCCGGGCAATTGTATAGTTACCCCCAGGTGAATTGTTTAGGTCCCAAAAAAATTCCCTTTTTTTATTATCCAAATACTTTTCAGATACTTTTTTTTTGGGACTTTGGCGCAGGCCAGCTTTTTTGATAGTCTACTTTGCAGTTAAATTTGAATACAGAAATTTTTGTATTCACCACAGGTGAATTGATGGGTTTCCCAAAAAATACCTTTTTTTATCCGGATATTTTTCCCAGTTTACTTTTTTTTTCACTTTGGCGCGGGCCCCACTTTTTTTGTTTTAGATCTACTTTGCAAATTATATTTAAAACCCGCAATTTTTTTTTGATTTGAAGTTTTAAGAATAGCTGTGTTTTTCCCGTCTTTTAAAAAACCCCCTTTCCCAAAAACTCTTCCAACCTTCTCAAATTTTTAAAATTTCTAAAACAGGGACAAAAATTTTCAGGTGGTAAGCGAAAAAAGGGGGGGGTAGGCCCAATGGGGTAGGGGAAACGGGGAGAAGGAGCTCCTTCCATTTGGCGAAACATCCCAAGGGCCAAAAGGGAAAAACATTGCAGGCCGTCAGGCCTGCCCTCGGGGGGTAAGGGCCCCCTTTAAAACTCAGTAATGAACAGCGGCCAATTTTCCCTTTCCCGGGGTTAAAATGAAAACCTGCATCCAGCAGTTTTTACCTCCCTTCCCCCCAGTCACGGCCACAAATGCCACCCTTCCATCCCCAGAAACCTTTCCAAAAATGAAGCACCCCAAATTTTAAAAACTCGTGTACCCCCCCTGTGGATCCCCCAATTTTCTAAAGACCTCTTTGGGGGACAAAATGCGGTTGGGGCAGAAGGGTTGTTAAAAAATCAAGAGGCCAAAAAAGGGGGGATTTTCCTGCTCTGACGCCCAAATTTACGAGGGCCCATCATGGGGGGAGAAGGAACCCGGCCCAATCGGAAAAAACCCCGGGCCCGGCCCGCAACGCCTTGCGGCCCATCTTGCTTGTAGCCCGAAAGGCCCTTTGGATGCAAAATTTTAAAGGAGGGACGAAGTCCCCTTTGGGGTTATGATAATGATGATGCCCGACTTTTCGGATCCAACTTTGGTCTTTTCAGCAAAATTTTGGGGCTTGCGAGCGCTTCTTCACGGGAAACGGGAGGAAGGGAAAAAACAAAGGGGGTTTAGTGTCGAAACGGGTTTCCGCCTAAAAAAAGGGAGGGGGCGGTCGCAGAATCCGTTTATATGATTCCGCCAGCCACCCAGCGAAAACCCCCGCTCCTCGCTTTTTCGCCATCAAAAAGGTCCAGGACCTCTAAAGGGCCTGGGCCTTCTTTGACCAAGCCTCTGATTCACCCCGCGATGTCTATGCCGCCTTTTTCCCAAAAAGCAAATTTAGTGGCAAGAACCTTTAGGTGGGTTTAAACCCCCACCCAAAATGTCTAGTCACAAGCAGCGAATGAAAAAGTTGAAATGGACCAAAAACTTTGGGCCCAAAAAAAAACCCCGAAAACCCACGCCGGGGCCCCCAACCACTGGGGGCCCCCCCCCCGTCCCCTTTGCCACCCCTCCTCCCCTCCACCACCAAGCTTTTTCCTTCCCCCTTTCTCTCAGGGGTCATGATCAGGGATCACCTCCCCTTCAGGGCCCCACCCCGCCCCCAGTACCAAACCCCACCACCAGAGGGGCCCCCTCCCACCCCTTCTCCTTCCGCCAGTTTTTTGTCCGCAAAGCCGACAGTGGGGCCAAGGGCTAAACAGCCCCGCCCTTTGTCTTCCAGGTTTGGGGGGCCCGAAGGGGAAACCCCCTTAACCCCAAAAAATCCCCCAAAACCCAAAACCTTAAAAATCGGCAATTTGGGAAAGGGTTTTGGCCCTTGGGGAAAATTTTCCTTTCCGTCTGAAGGACACAGATGGGTTTTCCCCCACGTCATGGCCCCTTTTCCTGCCCCCCAAAACCAGAAAGCCGGGGCAGGCATTTCTTTTTCCCCAAAAAACCCCTTTTCCCCGCCCTGCCCAGCCCCGTGTCATCTACAATTTCAAAACGCGTTGTCTGCAACTTTGGCCCGGGAAAAATCCCCTCCCGAAACCAAACCCCACACATGGACTAGTAAGAAAGGGCCCAAAGGGCCATTAACTCTGTGAAGCTCACCCGGGTGAAACTGGGGGGATTCCCTGGGGGGACGGGGGCTCTCAGGGTCCCGGGGCACGCTCTTCAAAACCGGGAGGGATGGTTTCAGGGTTTTTTTCCCCCCAAAGGGCCCCTGGTGGCATCACGTTTCCAGAGGGAAAACCCGGCCGTGTTGAAATTAATCTGGTTTTTGGGGACCCCACAAAAGGTCAGGAGCTGTGGAAGGGGTCCCCCCCAACGGGGACCGAGCGCGGCTGGGGGGCCCCAAAAAACCTTGTGCCAGGCAAAAGGGGGTGTGCATAAAGGGCGAAATCCTGGCCCGCCCCTTTAAAATCGGGAGGCCGGAGAAAATCCCCTTTCCTGGCAAAATTTTCATTTAAAACCCTTTTCGTCCCCCGAAAATTTTTAAAAAAGTACCCGGGGCTGGACTCCTGCCCAAGGAAGGCTCGAAAATCTAAGTTCGCACTTCCGCCCCTTCGAACCCTGCTTCGTCCCCCCTGGCTGCGTTTTCAGGTCAGCTCGGGCCCCCCCCATCAACCGTCTCATTGTTGAAAGTTGGGAACAGGTTGGAATTCCCCCACCAAAATGCTCCCCCGAATTTTTGGCAGCAGCGCCAAAGCATTTTCGAGTACGAAGTGACACATGGCCTGACAAGAAAGGGGGGCGGACTTCCCGGGGTGTTGAAACCACTGAGGGGTGGAGGTTTGGGGAAAGAGCCCCAACCCCTCCTTGCCATTTTGAAGAAGCCACCCCAAAAAGGTCAGTTTCAGACAAACCCTTTTCACCCTGGCATTGTGGTGATCTTAGTTTTTGGAACGTTTGTTTGGAAAACTCTGAAACCCCAAAAAAACCGCCCCGCCCACGGAGGAGAACGGGGCACAATTGGGGACGCGGGGCCTTTTTTCTCTGTCAAAAACCACAAGGCCCCACAGTTTCACAAATTTTATCGGTCTTCATTAGGCAGTGGTTCGTGGTTTCCCGAGCTAGTGCAAGTTTGGGGATCAGCCTCAGGGTGCATCATCTCAGGGAAATCAGGGCCCCTGGGGAAGCTGTGCCGTTTGGCAGCGGAGGAGGAGGAGGTTTTTCCCAGACCCGGGCGGTTTCCGACGTCCCTTCCTTTTTGGGAAAAGGGGTTTGGGGCCCAATTTGAGGCGGGGGGAAAGATGGGGGAAGATCAATTTGGGTAGTGCCCCCCCGACCCGAGGCTTGGGGGAAACAAGGCTCCATCTCTCACTTTAGTGCTTTGGGTGCTCCATTTCCCCCCAACATTATCCTCGCCCCTTTAAACCCTCAAAATGAAACAACATTACTGGGTTTGGGCCCCCCTCTGGATCCCCGGTACAAAAAAAAAACTCAGACTTTTCCCTTTCCCCCCACCCAAATAGAGAGTAAAATGGGAGGGAAAAGGGGACTTTGCGATTTATCAAAATGTAGAATCTGTTGGTCCCGCTTTCCCCTTTTTTTTTTTTTCCCCCAAAATTCAAGGTTTTTAAAAAAATCAGCGGGCGTGACAGCAGAAAAAGGGGCCCCAAATAGGCGTAGCCCGGGAGCCGCAGGCAAAAGGTTTGGGGGGGGGGGGAAGCCCAATGGGTGACCTCTGGCCCAAACTTTGTTACCCCCCAACCCCAAAGAAAGCAATGCAGGGCCACAACCAACACCAGAGATCAGCTTAAAATCAAAGGGCACCCACTTCTGCTTCTCAACACCGATGTTTTTGTATGTGTTTCCCGGGCCCAAAAGACTTCCCGGGGGATCCAAAATGGACGAATGGCCGAGCTGACTCGTCACGCCATAGTGGTGTTGTTTTCCCCGAGCCCGCGGTTTTATAAACTGAGTGGACCCCTTTAGCACAGCCCGGAGGAGTTTTTCAGACAAAAAGCATCTTGCTTTCCACAGATAATGGGGGTTTTTTTGACTTTCATTTAAAGATGAATAGGCATGGATCTCTGTGGGTGTTGTGGCCCCCAATTGCCGAGGTCCCCCCGATTGTTTTTCCGGGCCCACCCTTTAAAAATTCCCTTTTAAACAAAAAAGGTCCTCTTGGAAAAAATTTTTTTTTTAAAAAGATCATTTCCTTTTCTTTCAATTTTTATTCTTTTTTTCCCAACCCGTTCTTTTGCTGGTTTTGCTGTGAGGGGGAAATGTAAAAGGGCAGCAAGGTTTTTATGACAACACCGAAATTTTAGTAATCACTTTTTCTAAAAAGTTTTCCTTTGTCAATGGTTTTTTAGGTCATGTTGCTTGTGATAACAGCTTAAATTTTGGTCCTTTTGGGAAAAGAAATGTGGCTTTTTTAAATGGCATTTCTCCCTCACATTTTTAATTTGTGGGGTGAGAAAATCATATTTTATAATTTTTTGGGGTCCATGTAGCCGTGAGATACAGCAATAAACATGGTTTCCTTTGGAACAGAAATGTGGTTTTTTTTTTTTGGCATTTTTTCCCCCCACAATTTTTTAAAAGGGCTGAGAAGTCATTTTTATAATTTTTTGGGTCAAAGTGCTTTAAAAAGCAGCAAAAAAACAGGTCCATTATAAAAAAAAAAGTTGGTTTTTAAAAAGACATTTGTTCTTTTACAATTGTCAAGAGTGGCTCAAGGGTTTATGGTTTCTGTCAAAAAAACAGGAAAAGGTAGGACACTGTTTAAAGGACACATTTTTGAAAAAAAGACTTGTTTTTGCAAGATCTTTAACATAGCTATCAATCCCTGTATTGAGACAACCCATTTACAATTAAAAAAAGAGAAAAAAAGACATGGTGGGATTCCATCCTATTTTAAAAATGTGTTTTCTAGAATTAAACTACTAAAAACTTGCATGTACAAAATAGCTGGTAAAAAAATTCCTCTGAATTGTACAAGGGAGGTACAGGAAAACTTGACCAGATGTAGGTTATTCAGAGGACATGGAGTATGGAGCACGGACAGAGAACAAAGTACAGAGACAATTTCCTCCCGCACGTCGAGTAAAATGAGAAAAAGAATGCCAAGAAAAAGGGCACCTGGGTGGAACAGGAGCGTTAACCACCAGTATTTCCAAGTGAAGCTCAATTGGTCCGCATTCATACGGAGGGGCAAGCGCTACCCAGGACAGGGACAGTATATGTCCAGTGAAACTAAAATGGTGGTTGAAAGACTCCTTTTCCCGGCACTTTTTAATTTGGGGGTCAGACAGGTTTAATGGTCATTCTGCGGTACAGGACAGATATAGTCAATGTCCAGTTCAACTAAAATGGTGGTTGAAAGACTCCTTTTTCCGGCACTTTTTAAATGTGGGGGTCATGCAGGTTTGGGGCTCATGCTGTGGCCCAGGACAGTTATAGTCAATGTCCAGTGAAACTAAAATGGTGGTTGAAAGACTCATTTTTCCGGCACTTTTTAAATGTGGGGGTCATGCAGGTTTGGGGCTCATGCTGTGGCCCAGGACAGGTATAGTCAATGTCCAGTGAAACTAAAATGGTGGGTGGAAGACTCCCTTTTTCCGGCACTTTTTTAAATGTGGGGTCATGCAGGTTTGGGGCTCATGCTGTGGCCCAGGACAGGTATAGTCACTGTCCAGTTCAACTATAATGGTGGTTTAAAGACTCCTTTTTCCGGCACTTTTTAAATGTGGGGGTCATGCAGGTTTGGGGCTCATCCTGTGGCCTAGGACAGGTATAGTGAATGTCCAGTGAAACTAAAATGGTGGTTGAAAGACTCCTTTTTCCGGCACTTTTTAAATGTGGAGGTCATGCAGGTTTGGGGCTCATGCTGTGGCCCAGGACAGGTATAGTCAATGTCCGTTGAAACTAAAATGGTTGTGGAAAGACTCCTTTTCCCGGCACTTTTGAATCTGGGGGTCATGCAGGTTTGGGGCTCATGCTGTGGCCCAGGACAGGTATAGTCAATGTTCAGTGAAACTAAAATGGTGGTTGAAAGACTCCTTTTTTCCGGCACTTTTTAAATGTGGGGGTCATGCAGGTTTGGGGCTCATGCTGTGGCCCAGGACAGGTATAGTCAATGTCCGTTGAAACTAAAATGGTGGTTCAAAGACTCCTTTTCCCGGCACTTTTGAATCTGGGGGTCATGCAGGTTTGGGGCTCATGCTGTGGCCCAGGACATGTATAGTCAATGTCCAGTTCAACTAAAATGGTGGTTGAAAGACTCCTTTTTCCGGCACTTTTAAATCTGGGGGTCATGCAGGTTTGGGGCTCATGCTGCGTTCCAGGACAGGGATATTCAATGTCCAGTTCAAGTAAGATGATGGTTCAAATCATACTGCCTTCTGGCACTTTTTAATTTGTGGGTGATGCAGGTTTAAGGGTCATGCTGTGGTACAAGACAGGGATAGTGAATGTTGTGTGGTTTTTTTTCTGTGGCTTTTATAACCTAAGTGTGTTGCCTAAGATGTAGCACGTATCCATTTGACTGTTGTGGATGTTAATTCCAGCTTCTCCAGCCCTGTTTGGGTGTAAGAATGAAGATGTTGTTGCTCTCCCATAGACTTTAATGGTCATCGCTCATAATCGACTGCTCACTATCGACTATCTGGTCGATGATGGTCGACTATCGACCATCGACCGATGTCGATGGCCAACGCAATCGCTCAACACTAATCATCAATGAATTTTCTGTACAGTATATTCTTCGCATAATAAATAAATAAATAAATATATATATATATATATATATATATATAAATATACACTCACCGGCCACTTTATTAGTTACACCTGTCCAACTGCTCGTTAACACTTAATTTCTAATCAGCCAATCACATGGCGGCAACTCAGTGCATTTAGGCATGTAGACATGGTCAAAACAATCTCCTGCAGTTCAAACCGAGCATCAGTATGGGGAAGAAAGGTGATTTGAGTGCCTTTGAACGTGGCATGGTTGTTGGTGCCAGAAGGGCTGGTCTGAGTATTTCAGAAACTGCTGATCTCCTGGGATTTTCATGCACAACCATCTCTAGGGTTTACAGAGAATGGTCCGAAAAAAGAAAAAACATCCAGTGAGCGGCAGTCCTGTGGGCGGAAATGCCTTGTTGATGCCAGAGGTCAAAGGAGAATGGGCAGAATGGCGAAGGCTGCCATATTAATCCATATAATATTTAAATACTCTTATTGCAGTCCGTGCATCTGTTTGGCACATAGAGCTCAGTTGTACGGAAATGGTGTTATACATATTTCATAGTAAATTGCACCTGTAGTCAATGGTGCGAAGGCCGCCACATTAATCCATATAACTTCCTAATACTTCTATTTCACTCAGTGCGTCTCAGTTTGGCGCTAATCGTGCATTTGTACGATAGTTTGTTGAAAACTATCAACTGCTAGTCCTACTGGGCAATTGTAAATCTCAGGGACTGAAGGAAGAACACTGTTACGGTTCTTCCAACAGACCGCATTTCACAGATATTTGATAGAAACAATTCTGTTTCTAATCCTAGTTGGCTGTTGGAAATTAGAGGGATTTAAGAATAGCTGTGATTTGCTGTCTTTCAATAAGAGACTGTCCAAAACTCTTCCATACCTTTTAAATTTTTATATTTTTGAACATGGAACGAACTGCAGGTGGTAAGCGAGCAAAGAGGAGTGTAGGACATGGAGGTAGAGGTACGAGAGAAGGTGCTCCTTCCAGTGCTGGTGACAACACGCAAGCCAGCAGATCATCGGTTGCAGGACCGTCAGGCCTGTCATTGATGGGGGGTGCCCTGTGAATCTCAGTAATGAACAGCGTCGCCAATCTGTTCTCCAGTGGTTAATGCAACCTGCATCCAGCAGTCTTACCTCCTCGTCCTCCCAGTCCCGGCCACAAATTTCATCATCCTCATCATCATGTATGTCATGCGGGTTTTGGGGTCATGCAGCGGTCCAGGACAGGGATAGTCAAAGTCCAGTTTAACTAAAATGGTGGTTCAAATATTCCTTTTTATGGCACTTTTTAATCTGTGGGTCATGCAGGTTTGAGGGTCATGCTGTGGTACAGGACAGGGATAGTGAATAGTCTGTGACTTTTTTCTGTGACTCTTGTTGCCTAATTGTCTTCCCTAAGATGTAGCACGTATCCAGTTTCCTGTTGTGGATGTTAATTCCAGCTTCTCCACCCCCGTTTGGGTGTAAGAATGAAGCTGTTATTCCTCTCCCATAGACTTTAATGGTCATCGGCGATTATCTATTATTGGCTTTCGGATATCGGCATGATAATTGTCGATATCGACTATCGATCCGATAACCATAGTTGACAGAATCGCTCATCACTAGTTGAGACCAGGGGTATCAAACTGTGGCCCTCCAGTAGTGTTGTAGTTTCCGAACAGCTGGAGGGCCGCAGTTTGAGACCCCTGGTCTAGATGCTGTTCCCAACCATTGTCCCTGCCTTTTAGGGGTGCCCATCTGCTTAACAGGTCGGCCCCAACCGAAGACTGCGAGATACACTGAATAAGTGGAAACACAAGACACAGATGAAACAAACACTGAACACAAACACGGAGGGTCAGACAAGCCAGGTCAGTAACTGTCGGGAGAAGCAGTACAAAATCAGAAGGCAGAAGAATAGTCAGAAACAAAGCAAAGTCAGGTAACAAGGAAATCCAGCAAGAGAAAGGGCTAGCTACAGGTACAGAAAGAACCTAATATAGCAGGCAAAGGGGAAGTGACACAATAGCCCTTTTATACCTGACCAGATAAGAAAAGACAAAAGGTGATAGGTAGAACAAACAGTAGACCGGGATGGATACAAGGCTGTCAATCAAAAGGAAACAGTTTAACTGGAAGAGTGCTGGAGAATTCTTGACCACAGGCATTGGCCAGGAATCAATTAGGAATATAGAGCAGGAAAGACCGAGTTCACACTGGAGAACACAAATAACAGCACTACGGCCAAAACCGCGGTTTTTGTTGCAAAAGTCGTGGCCGGCGATCAGAGTTCAAAGCTAGGGTTCTGACAGGTGGAATCCTGACACAAATACAAAAGAGTGTAACTGGTGTGTAGGATAAGAATAAAGAAGAAACACCATAAACACTGCCCATCAAAATAAAAACAAAAAAAAATCCTTATTAACACCAACATGTTGTTAAAACTTTTAAAAGAGCTTATTGTCACACATATGCATGAGCATCCTTTAAGTAAATATTTATAGTTTCCAAATGGCAAATGTATAAAATGTGTCAAGGTCTCATGTAGAGTTAATTAAACGGCCTTTGGAACGTAGACATATTAAAATCCCTAAAGGGTTAGACAAATAATGTGCACAAGAAGTGCAAGAAAGAAATCCACCAAAAAAAAAATATAAATATAATATATTAAAAAATTCTTATAAACAAAGATAATAAAATATGTTAATCCACCCTAAAACATCATATAGTGATATATGAAACAAAACATTCTTGATGTTTATTGCCACTTTATTTAGCTTCATAAGTAGTCAGCGTTATGGTCTGGGGAATGTTTTTGTGGCATTCTCTGGGCCCAATTATGTGAAAGGCACCATTAACTGATGTGAGTATGAATCCACCCTTGCAAACCATGTACACCCATATATGCAAACTGTATTCTTTGAGGCGGATGAGATCTCCCAGCAAGAGAATACCACATGTCATGCATCTAGAAATGTCCAACATTGGTTAGAAGACCATGATTAAGAGTTTAAAAAGCTTGTTCTTCCATGTGTCATGATAAAAAATAGAAAATAAGAATCATACTTACCTCCCAGACACTCCTGTTCAATCCCAGCAGTAGCTTTAAACGTTCATCGTTCATGTGACTTGGCAGCTAAGCACAGGCAACAACTTTACTTGCATGTGACCACTGTGGCTTGTGATTGGTTGCACCTGTCACAAGAAGAATGAATGTTCACAGATACAGCAGGAATAAACAGGATGGCTGCCAAGATTGAACTGGAGGAGGTAAGTATGAGTCATATCTTCTATTTTTATCATGCTCTGTTGGATGAACAAGCTTTCTTAACTCCCAGAACTCAATTTTAAAGGGAACCTGTCACATAGATTATGCCCCTCTTGCTGAGGACAGCGCAAGCTAGTAACAGACATGCTGTTTCCAGCGCTGTGTCCCTTTTTCTGTAAGATGCTGTAGTTTTAGAGTATTTAATGCAGTTTTCAGCCCGAAAAGAGTCCAGCTTGTCATAAAAAAGTCTGTTTATTTCATGACCCGTCTACCTGAGACTAGCCCCGCCCACATCACAACTGATTACCTACTACTTTGAATAGGTAGAAACATGTGAATAACTGTCAGGTGGGCGGGGCTAGGCTTGGGTGGACGGGGGTAACATCTGCTCATGAATAAGCTGTACTCTTTTCTGGCTGAAAACTGCCAGATTTGAGCATTAAATACTCTGAAACTGCTGCATCTTACAGAATAAGGGACACAGCACTGGAAGCAGCATGTCTGACACTAGCTTGTGCTGTCCTCACTAAGGGTGGCATAACCTATTTGACAGGTTCCCTTTAAGTTCTGTATTAGGCTATGTCTACACAGCACAGGTTTTCCAGCAGATTTTCTGTGTTTTTTAATATTTAGAAACCTCTGAAAATCTAACAGAGAACTTTTCACATGGACCACCTGAAAAACTGCCCTGGTTTTTAGGTTTTGGTTTTCAACAAGTTTATTTTGTCCTAGACTGTGTGGCCCTAGTCTTAGAATCACTATGTACATCATATACAAAGTAATTATGTGTACCAGTCATATTGTGTACATTATCTCGGGGTGTCTGTGATGGCTAATCTGAAGCTTTCAAAACAAAGTTACATGGATGCACCTTAACCCCACCTATAGGCATTTTATTACAGTGCTTCTAGTGCTATAACATCCACAGCCTAGTCAGATGTCCACATAATTGACTCTCCATACTAGCATCTTCCTTCTGCAGGATGGCAGTCCAGGAACACTATTTCTAGTGACATCAACTAACACAGTATTGGTGACACCATTGAAACAATAGTTCACCTGCTGTTACTGTCCTTCTCTTATGCACCCGAGGGGTCCTGGAGTCTGTGGGTACAATGAGATACAAAAAACACATTTTTAACACATTACAGCATATCACAATTAAAGGCACTATAACAGATCTCTCAACAGAGCTCTGCACATACCAACTTAAAAAAGTTTGAAAAACTTGGGGATACTTTTTCTTCTGTATAGTGTTTTATTTGATTCTGTCTTAGTCAATCCACTGGTGCCTAGTAATTCTAAGTTTGCATGAAATATTCATGCTTCAGTTTCAAAAATCAGTGAAGATGACATAAATTGCAATATTCTCTAAGCTATGGAATGATACTTTGTTTTATTTGTCTTCCTCACTATTTTTTCTTTGAAAGTGAGAACTAACAAGCAATTTCATTTTACTATCGTATGGTTGTATATATTTTATTTGTTGATCAATGTAACATTTTTTGCTGTTTTTTTTTCATCTCCAAAATTGATCATTACTGTCTTTTCAATCAAAATTTCTTTTCCCACATTGAAATAAGTTGATTGTGTAAAAAGAAGTTTTCTTTTAAGAAAGCTCTTTTTAGAGAAATATATATAGACATTGAAAAAAAAAAAACAATTATTATTAATAATAATAATAATAATAAAATAATATATGATAAAGAGGTTCAGATCCCCATTGTGTGTTTCATTACATTCTTATATTCCCCATGAAATAACAATTTTCTTAGAGCCCTGGATTCTGTCATCCCGCCATTATTCCTCCTGGAAATATATAGATACATTGACAATGGGGCATTCCTATTCAACTTGACAATGTGCCCCTACACAGTTAGAAACACTAACAAGCACAACATTGAAAAGTGTGATACTTGCCCCTAGTCATGGGGAATTGTAACATCCTGATGTTAACCCCTTAGGCCCCGTTAACACGGCTTATTATGACCAACGGATGGCGCCGTACTGCGCGCCGGATTTGCGCTGCAAAGTTTAACAGGCGCAAATCCGCGGCAGGCAATTACGGTAATCCACTGATCTATAAGAAGGAACAGTGGATTCCGTCGCGCCTCCAGCTCGGCAATCCGCCTCGGGGGGAGAAGAACGAGAAGAAAGTGACATGCACATTATTTGCGCGCGACGAACCTGTAAACAATTGGCATTGTCTATGGAGGGCCGGAGCGGCGCCCCGCCGCGCGCCGGCCCCGCCCCCGCCCCCGCCCTTATTTCTACGGCGGATTTGTGCGCTCAAATACGGGCAACAAAATCCGTCGGGAATAAGCCGTGTGAACGACGGCCTTAAGCCAGAACGCTGAAAAGTATTAATGACAGAACATTTTTTTAGTTTTTGAATCCTTGCGTTTCAATCAGTTGTAAACTTTTTTATTTTTTCAATGACGGAGAGTTGGATGATGAGGCTTCATTATATTCGAGGGACAAGTTGTACTTTATGGAGGGAATAGTTTAAGTTCTACTTATAAATAATTGCAGTAGTAGTTTTTTTTTATTTAAAAAATGTTTTTGTTGTTTTTAATTTTTTTTTACACCATTCACATTTCACCTTAATAACGTGTTAGATTCTTCCCTTCCTGGAGCTACTCCGATGCGTCCCACACAGCCACCCAGTATCGCTCTGCTCTGCACTGAAGAGGGACAAACAAATCCCGAAACTGCGTTCAAGTTGCGACGATGAGAGATATGCGCTTGGCTAAAATATCCTTTTTGCTTTCTCAAGACTAGGTGAGTGTCAAAATCAAATTGTGGATTTTGTTACATGCAACAGAGGGCGCTGTGGGCTTCTTAGCCACCTTTCCATTATTGCACTTGTGATATGCAGGATGGCTTAGGTAGAGGCCAAAAAAGGCAAAACAAACTCTACAAGCCGTTCATCGCGGTTATGCTCTCTTCTAAGGAGAGGTTCTTCCCTTCATGAGTACTCGATGCCTCCCCACATGCCAGCCAGTTATCAGCTCTGCTCTGAACTGAAGGGGACAAAAAATCCCAAAACCAGTGTTGTCTGCCAGATGAGAGATACTGGCATGGCTAAAAAATCCTTTTTGCTTTCTCTAGACTCGGTGGGTCAAAAGCCTTGTGTTATGCAGATCTAAAGTAGAGGGCAATAAAGGCAATCAAAACAAACTCTACAAGCCGTTCTTCGGTGTGACCCCCCCTCACTAAGGAGAGATTTCCCTTCCTCTGTATGACCACAGGGCAGTGATCTGGACAGCACACAGTGTGTCCAGTTACACTGGCTTCTACTACAGACAGCTCTGTGGGCCACTCTAGGTCCCAGAGCTGATGATGCAGCCATTCCCCAGGTATAACTACTACTATTTATATCTGCTACAGTGTCAAAAAAAAGCGTTCCTCGGGCTCCTGTCAGGTGAACGGGTGAATGTTCGATCCACCCGACAGTGCAGAGAAGTCGTAAGAGCCCTTTGATTGCGCTGCTGGAATAACGCACAGCCGCAATCAAAGGGTTAAGCTTCGGGGTTGCGGGAAGTTTCTCTCCGCACTCAGGTTGCTTGCAGAGACATGCTCTGGGATTGGGGCTGTGTAGTACAGCCCCGGATCCCAGCGCGAATTGCGGCGACGGGCGCCGCAAAACTCCGATATTCTGAGGACGCCAAAAAGAAGTCACCTGCGAAGAACGACCCGCACCGGCTGCCGTCAAAAGACGGTACGCGGTCGTTAAGGAGTTAAAGGGGTTTCTCACCACACTGTTCTACTGAGTCAGAAGCAGTTTTATATTTACTCTGTCTCCTCAGGCTGTGGGTAGTTCTATAGCAGTGATTACTATATTTATCTTCTGTGTAAGTAGCTGAGCTGTTATACTGACAAGTGCAGGATATGTTATCGCTACTGTGTTCTATAAGGACTGAAAACAATAGATTATCTGTAATCTTGCTAGAGTTAATTAGTTTGCTCTGGACTGAATCATTTTCTATGGTGACATCACTCCCTGCTCTCTTAGCTAATCAGATAACAGAGTTATGGTCAGGCTACCAGGTAACCATAGAAAACTATGTGCACTCAGAGTACATAAACTATCTCTTATCTTTACTAAAGTAAAATCTATTGACCAATATTTTTAGAAAAGGTCTTCAATTACTTGTCCCTTAATGTTGAAAGTTAATCTTTGTAGTGAGAAAACCCTTTTAATTTACTAATAGAAGACACTTGTATTCCAGAACTTCATACAAAAAAAATCTATAAAATCTTCACAAAACCTTATTACATATTTATTAAAACTTTTTTTTTAAATGTTTTAAAAACATGTTGTTTTTTAATTTTTTTACAGCTGGAATATAATAAAGTTTTGAAAAGATTTTATAATTTATTTTTTGTGGATGGGCTATGCCATTGCAACATGGTATCTTTTCCCTGCACCAACTACACATGAGGAATATAATGATTGCTGCTAAATGGTGAGTGGACACTTTATTTTCTGTGTTAATTTACTAATACACTCACCGGCCACTTTATTAGGTACACCTGTCAACTGCTCGTTAAGCACTTAATTTCTAATCAGCCAATCCAATGGCTGGCAACTCAGTGCATTTAGGCATGATAGACATGTTCAAGGACAATCATCTGCAGTTCATAACCCGAGCATCAGTATGGGGAAGAAAGGTGATTTGAGATGCCTTTTGAAACGTGGCATGGTTGTTGGTGCCAGAAGGGCTGGTCTGGAGTTTTTCAGAAATGCTCGATCTCCTGGGTTTTCACGCACAACATCTCTAGGGTTTACAGGCGATTGGTTACGAAAAAGAAATAAAAACATTCACGTGAGCGGCAGTAATGTGGGCGGAAAAGCCTTAGTTGGATTGCCAGAGGTCAAAGGAGAAATGGGCAGTTCTGTTCGAGATGAATAGAAAAGGCAACAGTTGACTCCAAATAGCACCCGTTACAACCAAGGTTAGGCAGAAGAGAATCTGCTCTGAAAGCCACGCACAGTTTTCTTTTTTTTACGGCGAAACTTTGAGGCTAGATGGGCTACAGCAGCAGAAGACCACACGGGGGAAGCCACTCCTTCAGCTAAGAACAGGAAACTGAGGCTCCAATTTGCCCAAGCTCATCGAATTGGACAGTAGAAGATTGGAAAAAACGTTGCCTGGTCTGATAGAGGTCTCGATTTCTGCTTGCGACATTATGGGATGGTAGGGTCAGAATTTGGCTGTCAACAACATGAAAAGCATGGATCCATCCTGCCTTGTATTCAACGTTCAGAGTTGGTGGGTGGTGGGTGTTATGGTGTGGGGAATATTTTCTTGGCACTCTTTGGGCCCCTTGGTTCCATTTGAGCCATCGTTGCAACACCTTGTGAAATCTATCGCCACGAACATTTGAGGCAGTTCTGAAGGCAAAAAAGGAGGGACCAACCCGTTACTAGACATTGGTGTACCTAATAAAAGTGTGCCGGAGTGAGTGTAGATTTATAGCAGGAATAAGGAGGCAGCAGGATAGGAATCAGGTCAATTTTAAGAAAAAGATTGCTTCACATTGTACACTGGTGACCAGTAAACTTGATATTAGAGTGGGGCCACATGGACTGCTCAAGTCATTGAGTACTATAATGGGACAAAGCTCATGATTTGACTGGAGTATAGGCCAGATTATGTAAAGAAAAAGCAATAGTAATGCCTATTTGGCATAACAGTGGGTCATTTTAAGTGGATAAAGGTACTGATGTGCTTGTATTAGCACCATTTGAGAATGGAGAGAAGCTATATGGGACACAGAGAGTAGGAGACTTTTAGGTAACTATATAAAATTGCTCATACGTTTTTGGCTTTCTGATTCTTGGACTTAGATAATGAGGAGATAAATTACTTTCTTCTGTCTTAATTTGGATGTACCTTTGGAGCTTACTCATTTGAAGCCTACCTTTAGAAATTCTCTTACATAAAAAATAACTGATTTTAGTAATGCATAGAGGGCTATCATTTTTGATGCGATGTATATTATACTTTTATATATTGTATAACTAAGTCTCAGCACAGTATAAATACATTATTCAGATATTTAACATCTTCAAAATACAGCTTCATTTAAAGTTATGCATTTTGCAAGAAATTTCGAAGTATGAACGTTTTCTATAAATTTACTCTCACTAGAATCTTCAGTAAGAAAACTTGCTAGAATCATAAGAAAAGGCACAATGACTTTTCTTAGAGAAACATTCTTATGCCCTATAGGGTTTATGGAAATCAGTTGTCCAAATGAGACAACAACTTTAAAATAGCAATAGAACAAATAAAAGTTGGATATTTTTGAGCAGTAATTTTGGGGTCTCCCTTTCCTTATTAAACTAACCAAAATATAAATCTATTATATTATTTATATAATTTTTAGTTAAGATAGTTTATTGTTAGTTTTTTTAGTAGTATTGTATAGTTTATGCATTTGATATGTTAATGTACCAGTCTTTCTGTAAGAAGGTCAGTTTAGTTGAAAGTATAGCATTGTTCAAATGTTATATTTTAAATCTAAACTTCTCAGTTTAAGGTTGTATAATACTGTAAAATTTATGCAAATTTCTCTGTGAAAGAAATTGACAATAGGATTTATTCTATCCTTATGTTTATTGTGTTTTTTTCAATGAATCTGACTGTAACAAGCTTGGCTGACACCATTTGGATATAAAAATGGATGAAATTTATTGGTGCATTATAGTTGATAATGGCCATTTAAAGTCAAAACATCTTTTTTATACTATGCCTAAATAAAGCTTATGTTTTATTGATTTTTTGCTGCCTTGGAAACTTGTTTGTTTTTGATGTATATTCGCATTTATGGCATTCACTGAATGAATTCGTAAACTGCATCTAACCTATGCCAGAAGGGTGTTATTTTGACATTTTGACCGTTTCTATACACCTGAATGCCTGAGGAGACCTATATATACCTGCCCGCCTGAGGAGACTTATATATACCTGCCTGCCTGAGGGGACCTTTATATACCTGCCTGTCTGAGGGGAACTATATATACCTGCCTGCCTGAGGGGAACTATATATATCTGCCTGAGGGGACCTATACATGCCTACATAACTGAGGGAACCTAAAGACCTACCTAACTGAGGGGACCTATACATGGCTACCTAACCAAGGAGGGGACCTATACACCCACCTAACTGAGGGGACCTATACATCTACCTAACTGAGGAGGGGACCTATATAACTTCCTATTTGAGGGGACATATATAGCTTCCTATCTGAGGAAATCTATACATCTACCTAACCGAGGGGACCTATAGAGCTTCCTATCTGATGAAGGGAGCTATTGAGGTACCTAACTGAGGGGACTTATATACCTGTAAGTAAGCAGCTGCTGAAAAGTGAGGATTCCAAAACGTGTGATAAATTTTGCAGAGACAAGTCGTGGCCGGGAGAAGTCATCATGGCGGTCTGTGATGAAAGGAAAAAAACAAGGGGAAGACGACCACTTCCTCCTGTGCTGGTACCTGGTCCAGGCACAGTCTGTTGGTGTCCCTGAAAAAGACTTTAACTATGCTAGCGGCAAAATGTCCTGGAGGTCATCCCATTCATCTATCTCCTAGGACCAGGTGAGGGGAACACACCATTCACTTGTTACACTTTGTGTATGGGAGGGCACAATTTGTGCTTTTAACTCTTTTTTTCCTTTCTTTTTGTCCCCTGCGAAACTTTCGCCCAATTACTTATAAAGGGGATTCCTACCAACCCTAGCTCCTTTCCCTTTGAAATTGTGGCCGAGGCAAGGTTTAATTAAATGCAAATCTGCAGAACACAATACTTTAGTATATTGCACTAGTGACACTTACAATAACCAGGTAAAAGGAAAAAAAAGTTTTAAAACTTTTTTTTTTAAATGTTACCCCCAAAAAAAATTGTGTCTTTGTGTCAGTCACTGATTTTGCTATAAAGGGAAATTAAAGGTGGAAAATATTGATCCTAAAATGGAAAATGATACAAATAAAAACCCATAAACTTATCCGACACGTTTTTGAAAAATGGGGTTAGTTTGTTTTTTTTTTTTCCTTTTTCATGTGTTTTTCTTTTTATAACTGAAGTTTTATTGATTTTAGTTATTATAGGAAAAAACATAGAAGTTTTTTGTTTTGTATTTCCCAAAACAAAGGTATCTTATATTTCAGTACAGAAGCTCAAGTTATTGCTAATAGTGCCAAAAAAAAAAACTGAGTGTAGATCAGTTAGGTTTATGAGTCAGTATTTAAACTAATGTAACCAAAGTGGGTAGGTATAACATAAAACACAGAGACTAGAAACATAATGAGGGATGTAGGAAAGAAAGAGAAAGGTGGGAGGGGTAGTGATGGTTTCAAGGGTTTTTTTAGGGGAAATTTACAACCCAGTATGTTTTCCCAAGTGCCCAAAGGGCATTCAAAAGTCCTTCTATGGGAGGAGGGCCCTTTTGAATTCATTCCCTTTTATTTCTTAAATCCTCTCTGCTAGGTGGGAGAATTGATCCAATCCCTTTTAAGCACCTGCCTGCGTCAATATAGGCAAAAGAATATTTTTGGGCCCCCAGGAAGCTATTCGGGTCATAGCAAGGGGACCAAAGATCTGGGGCGATTGTTTTTTTGTAAAAACTTTGGCTAAAGGCCCCTCACCTGCGAAAAAAAGGTATAAATTGTGTTGAGCGATTTTTTTCGACAAGTTTAAATCGGCACAGTTTTTAGTTTATCGAAAAATTTTTGTCATGCGATAATTTAGGTTAAAAACTGTGATATTATTAAAATCGCGCCATTTTTGCGCTTCCTGTCTTTTTTGGGGGCCCGCAAATACTTGCGAATAGAAGGGGGGGAGATGTGTGTGCGAGTCTGGACTGGGGGTGTGTTTTGTTGCGATTGCTGGGAAAAATCAATTGGGCCTCGTTTTTACATAGAAAAAGCCCTTCCGGTTCCCGCCAGGTTCTAGTTCAGGCAGAAGGGTGCGCTCTGCTTGTGTCCAAAAAAAACTAGCGAAATTATTTTTTTTTCCAGAGAAAACTTACTGTTAGTGTGATCCTTACAAATTAGTTGTTAGAGATTGGAAGTTTTATGTAGTTAGGGTAGGGGTTTTAAGGGATCTACCGCTGTAAGTCACATGGGGGGCCTGAACTTATTTTGGTACATTTTTCTAGAATTGCAGGTCTCTTTGTTTGGTGCAAAACTCCACTTTTAATTTTCAGTATTTCATTTCGTAGGTGTCCCTTTTCAATTTTGCCTTCCCCCTTTGTTCATATTCCCCCTTGCAGTTAAATTGAATCCAGCAATTTTTAGTCAGCCAGGTTGTGGTGCCAAAAAAAACTTGTTTTTAAAACATTACAGATTGTTTTTTTGCATTTTGCCAGTCAGATTTGTATTGAGGCACCTTGCACTTAAATGTGAATACAGCAATTTGTGTAGTCACCACAGGTGAATTGAAAGGTGCCAAAAATACCTTTTATTATCCGAATACATTACAGATAACGTGTTTTTTGCACTTTTGCCCAGTCAGATTTGTTGATAGAGCCACCTTGCAGTTAAATTTGAATCCAGCAATATTGTGTAGTTACCACAGTGAATTGATAGGTGCCAAAAAAATACCTTTTATTATCCGAATACATTACAGATACGTGTTTTTTAGACTTTGGCGCATACAGCATTTGTTCATGTGAGCACCTTGCACTTAAATGTTGAATCAGCAATTTTGTAGTCACCACAGGTGAATTGAAGGTGCCAAAAATACCTTTTATTATCCGAATACATTACAGATACGTGTTTTTTGCACTTTTGCCCAGTCCAGATTTGTTGATAGAGCCACCTTGCAGTTAAATTTGAATCCAGCAATTGTGTAGTTACCACAGGTGAATTGATAGGTGCCAAAAAATACCTTTTATTATCCTAATACATTACAGATACGTGTTTTTTGCACTTTTGCCCAGTCCAGATTTGTTGATAGAGCCACCTTGCAGTTTAAATTTGAATCCAGCAATTGTGTATTTTACCACAGGTGAATTGATAGGTGCCAAAAAATAACCTTTTATTATCCGAATACATTACAGTAACGTGTTTTTTTACTTTGGCGCACTACAGCTTTGTTCATTAAGGCACCTTGCACTTAAATGTGAATACAGCAATTTTGTAGTCATCACAGGTGAATTGAAAGGTGCCAAAAAATACCTTGTATTATCCGAAACATTCTAGATACGTGTTTTTTCACTTTGGCGCAGGCCAGCTTTGTTGATAGATCTACTTTGCTGTTTAATTTGAATACAGCAGGGGGCGTGGCCTGGCACTGCATGGCGACGGATGCATAGAAGGAGAGCTCCAGGGAAGACCTCAGAAATGGCACAAATAAACCCACCTACACATCTACAGACAAACCCAGAGAGTGGGGGAACCACTCGAGACCCTGCGGACCTCCGACTTACAGGTGGGACTCCGAGGATATAACTTGTCTGAGGTGATCTCTCGGGAGCGATGGGAAGATCCGGCGGCACGAACGCTGCGCGCCAAAACAGGAACATCACGGTCAGCTCCGGAGACGCGGCGCGGGTCTCTGGGCAGCCTGCCAGAGCTCTCCGCCAATACACTTACCTCTTGGAGTAACGGGAGGCGGTAACCGGAGATATCCCGAGCCTGCTCGTGATTAGAGAAGCAAACCCACACGGTGTGGAGCGCGGGGATAACCGAAGACGCGGTGACAACCCGGCGCCGGAGGTGACTCGCCGGTGCATACCGGAATCTCCGCAGAGCCCACAGAAGGGACAGCAAAGCGGACACAGGGTTTCAACACTGGGACACCTAACTGTGAGTACAATACAGAGGGCAGCAGCGGAACTCTGATGGCGCCATTTTAAGACCCAACGGCTGCATTGAAAAGCTGAAAAAGTCACTGAAGGCTTTATGTCAGCCATATAACCCAGGGACAGACTCCAATTAATGACAACAAACTCCTCCACAACCAACAAAGGCCCTATTAACCCTTCATTGGACCCTCTTAATACAATAAAGAGAGAAGAGGCTCGGCAGCCATTTTGGGACGGGTACCACACTTCCCTCAAAAACCCTCTAGCCTACTCCAGCATCAACAAAATACAGCTATTCAATCTACAGGCGGGTGGCTGCTCCCTCTATATCAACACCTCACAAGAGAGACTCAGGGGGGATACTGCAGTGTTTCCTACATGCTATTTGGGGAACAAACTCTCAAACATTGTTAACAACATCTGGACACTTAAGAGCTTGCTTGCCACACCACCCTTGCAAATCAGACAACACTGACCATACAGAATCTCACGGTCTACCACTAAAGTTGTATAATTTATTCTGCCCATTATCTCTCAAAGTCATGGGAGGCACCTCCAAACGTGGTAATAAACCACAGAAAACAACGAAATTAACAGAATTTTTCCAAAGCCCCCCGTCAAATGCCCGCCAGCATGGGGAACAAAACCACTCTCCCCCCTGCGTCCCCGGCATTTTCGCGCTCTGAATCGGGAGATACAGAGAGTCAGGGCCCCTTCAATACATCTACTATAGCTGAAACCACACTACAGAGATTATTTACTTCATTCAGAGAAAACCTCCAGTCCGACTTTAAACATATGATGGGAGATTTGAGGAAGGACATTCACGCTTTAGTCTCCAGAACGGAGCACATTGAAGTGAAATTAGGGGAATTTGTTGCTTCTCACAATTTGCTGATAGATGCCAACTCAGCACTTGAGGAGGAGGTCCAAAAATTGTCTGCAAAAGTGATGGATTTAGAAGACAGATCCAGACGCAACAATATACGTATAAGAGGTGTCCCAGAATCCATTGGCCCTGACCAACTTCTTACGTTCCTAACGGACTTGATGGAGATTAATCTCCCTGAAGCTACCTCACTGGATCTTACTGTGGACAGGATCCATAGGCTGCCCAAACCTAAACACCTACCTTCTTCGGTCCCCCGAGATGTTATCGCCAAGATCCACTTTTTCCGCATAAAAGATGAATTCCTGAAAGCACTAAGAAAAGAGGCAACCCTGCCAGAGAGATTCGCTAATTTGTCTATCTACCCAGACCTGTTAGCAGGCACAATGCTCCGCAGAAAAGAGTTCCTCCCATATACCAAAATCCTGAGAGATAACAATCTCAACTACCATTGGGGGTTCCCGGTCAAACTGATAATTGTTAAAGAGGGTACCACTTATGTATGTCAATCTCCCATGGCTACAACAGAGCTTCTGGCCACCTGGAACCTTCTCACTACTCCGTCGACCTCCCCGGTGAAGAAAGCAAGAAACAGGCCAGAGATCATATCCCCGCTCTGGTCGGAGAAACAAAAACATCAGAGAAATCTCCCAAACCCTTGACTGTCTAGGAGTATACTCTTCCTGGGATCCTTACATCCGTCGTCTTGCTATATTTAGATTGCGCTATTCCATAGCTGCCTGCAGGGACCTGCAGTGAACTTTACCTCATGGTCCTTTCCGTGAAAACGGGAACTATCTCTATGTCTATGCACATAGTAGCTGTTGTATGTTTCTTCATGTTGGCTGTTTGTTATAAACAGCATTTATTCTGTTTCTTTGTTGCCATCACTAATGAAGAGGGGAAGTCAGACATGACCAAGCATATAGTCACTGCATTTTCTATCATACCTTACATTGCATTACATCACCTAACGTTTTTAGGAAACCAAAATGAGTATTAAGTTTTTATCCCTAAATGTGAACGGCTTAAATTCGCCGTTCAAAAGGTCATTACTATGGAGAGATGTCCTCAGGTCTCGAGCAGATGTAGTCTGCCTACAGGAGACCCATCTGACCA
This sequence comes from Phyllomedusa bahiana, assembly GCA_025379985.1. Taxonomy (NCBI): domain Eukaryota; kingdom Metazoa; phylum Chordata; class Amphibia; order Anura; family Hylidae; genus Phyllomedusa; species Phyllomedusa bahiana. The sequence goes on along the minus strand of JAODAL010020385.1, from coordinate 36,388 downwards.
CGACTGACTTGACACAACTGAAACATAAGAGATTCCCTGTGGTTTACCACTCTTCTTCAGATACTAAAAAAGCTGGAGTATCCATACTTATTAAAGACACCATAGCTTTTAAACTCCTAGAATCCATTATAGATGATAAAGGTCAATTTATCACTCTCAAATGCACCTTGAACTCCATTCCTTACACAATTCTCGCTCTGTATGCTCCTAACACACGTCAGCGCTCCTTTATAACCAAAGTCATCCACAAAACCAAAAAATTTACATCTTCTAACATGATGGTCTGTGGGGATTTTAATATAGTGGCAGATAAAAAATTGGACAGATCCTCAGGGGGCACAAGAACTACTCCAGAACTAAAATATATTATTCAAGAAGAACACCTGCACGACCACTGGCGATACTCTCATGCAGGAGAGAGAGATTATTCATTCTACTCAGCAGTTCAACGTTCTTACTCCAGAATAGACCTGTTTCTAGTTGATAGAGGTATTCTACCTAATGTTATATCCTCAGAGATCGGGGTGAGAACCTGGTCGGACCACGCACCGATTTTTATTACTATTAGAGATAGATTTTCTCCACCGAACTATCTTCCCTGGAGAATTAACAATTTTCTGCTGAAGTCTGCAGATACGGTCAAAGAAGTTACTACAGCCCTTAGGGTATACTTTGATATCAATGCTCCTACTGCTCCTTCCCCCAACTCCTTATGGTGCGCTCATAAGGCTCACATAAGGGGAATTTTTATAGCCTTAGCCTCTAATGCAAAAAAGAAGAGGGAGAAAGATTTAAATTCTCTCTTACAGAACATTGCAGCTGTGGAGGCCGAGTTTAAAAAGACCCCTAACGCCCAACTAGAAACTCAACTTAAGGAGCTAAAATTGCAATTACATTCCCTCAGTTTAAGACAATATAAACATCGGTTGTCCAAGAGCAGATGGAACTTCTACCTCGCAGGAGACCGTCCAAGTAAAATTCTAGCTAGGAGAGTAAAAACCGTTCAAGCTAAGACCAAAATAGACTACTTAACCTCCTCAGGGATGAATAGGATATATGATCCAAAACAATTGTAAATTCATTTGCAGACTATTACAGTTCCCTTTATAACATTGGGAACGATGGGGCAACCCTCCAGGTCTCTTCCCAGGAGGCAGCAGAATTTCTATTACAGGTAAAACTACCCTCTCTTTCAGAAGGACAAAAACTGTATTTAGATAGCCCCATTACTTTAGGAGAAATTGACCAAGTTATTAAACAAGCAAAACTTAATAAATCGCCGGGACCGGATGGTCTATCGAATGAATATTATAAGTTATTCGCCCAGATACTGAACCCTCACCTCTTAAATATCTTTCAATATATAAGCACCAGTGGAACACCCCCGGGAGAGATGCTTGAAGCCACCATCACCACAATACCCAAACCAGGAAAATCCCCAGATCTAGTGACTAATTACAGACCAATCTCACTACTCAATTGTGATATTAAGTTTTACTCCAAAATTATTGCTAATAGATTACAAACTATCCTCCCAACCCTAATTAACATAGATCAAGTGGGGTTCGTGCGAGGAAGACAAGCAAGAGATGGTTTACGGAGATTAATTGATATACTACACGTTGCCTGTAAAGAAAGTCTACCTATGGCCCTTCTCTCCTTAGATGGAGAGAAGGGCTTTGATAGAATTAACTGGACGTACCTTAAAGAGGTCTTAATAAAATTCGGATTTGAAGGTTATTTTTTAAAAGCCATTATGGCGCTGTATACTTCCCCTTCTGCAAAAGTAACTACTCCCGGTCGTTTACCATCTCAAATGGCACCCGACAAGGTTGCCCCTTCTCTCCTCTTATCTATGATTTATGTGTTGAACCATTAGCTCAGATGATTAGGACAACCCCTTCAATCTTTGGAATATCAGTTTTTGACACTGAGCACAAGGTTCGTCTATATGCAGACGACATTTTAATTTTATGCTCAGACCCATTAAACTCGATTTCAGCTCTCCTGCCGTTATTAAATGACTATTCCCGTGTTACATATTATAAATTAAACTCAAATAAGTCCACCTTATTGACGGTAAATTGCTCCAATGAGCTGATAAATAAATTAAAGGGGCTCCAATTCTCTTGGACAAGTGATTATATAACATATCTAGGGATTAAGGTTTACCCAAATCTTTCTCGTACTATTGAATCTAATTTAACAGACTTAGCCTCTACCTTACATGCGGAGATTCACAGACTGGAACAACTACCCTCATCCTGGCTAGCGAGAATAAATCTTACAAAAATGATATTCCTACCTAAATTTCTGTATATAGCCCGCTTCTTACCTTTTCTCTTCCCCAGTCCACTTATTGGGGATCTACAAACTAAAATTTTGAGATTCATTTGGGGAGCGAGAAAACCGCGATTCAGAAAGTGTTATTTATATAGACATAGTAAACTAGGAGGCCTCTCTGTTCCAAATTTGTCCAATTACAATGTAGCATCAATTTTGGAACCCATTTTTCACCTATGGAATAACCCAACTGACCATCATTGGGCAATTATAGAAACAAGCTCAGCGAGTCCCTATACGCTGAAAGATAAATTCAGTGTAGCCCTCCTGGGACACACCCTCCCGAATTGGAGCCTCCCTACTCTCCAACATGCCGCTTTAGCATGGACTAAATTTATTGTTCCTAATCAAGGAGTTTGGCTACATCGTGATTCCTGCTCTCTGACCATGCTGTACTCTGCAGCTTCCCATTTATCCCTGGCTTGCTGGAGAGACAGGGGGCTTCATAACATAGGACAGCTGTATGAAGATAAAATTCTTAAGTCATTCACCAATCTTAGTTTGGAATTTGACATCCCCCAATCTCAATTCTTAGGCTACCTGCAAATTAGAAGCGTACTGAATTCTTGGAAATGGCCTCCCCGCCCACAAGTTACTACACCATACCATAATTTCCTATTTCAGAAAAAAGGCTATGAGAAGGGTATTTCAACTGCGTATACTACATTGACTAATGAGGATCTAAATACCAAGCCTGACTATGCCTGTAAATGGGAAAGGGAATTAAAACAATCTTTTACAGTTGACAAATGGATAGAGGCAGCAAAAGTCCCACTCAAGCTTTCTAGATGTGCTAATCATACTGAACTCTCCAGAAAACTACACCTCCGGTGGTATCTCACCCCCAATAGAATTGCACATATATCCCCGGATCAGACTAACCTCTGTTGGAGGAATTGTGGTGCAGTAGGCTCTTTAATTCATATGTGGTGGGACTGTCCGACAACTAGGGCCTTATGGTCGGAGGTGGAGAGAGTTATCCAAGAGGTATTGTGCTGTCCTATAGCATTAACTCCTGAATTAGCCATCTTAGACCTTAACCTAAGGGACTTCCCACCTGACTTTCACACTATTTTATATCATATTCTAATAGCTGCTAGACTAGTGATTGCGCAGAACTGGAAACTCCCTACGCCCTTGGCAATTGGAGAGGTTATTCAGCGTACTAATTCTCAGTTCGAGGCGGAAACATGTCTGGCAATACCTCCTCATTTGATAAATAAGATCCGGGATAAGTGGTCTCTATGGACCAGTTCCAAATACTATAAAATACCTACCTCCTTATGATCCGAAGCTTACCTTTAATACGTCTTACCACCTTTGACTGATCTAGGTTTAAGGAGTTTACTAATGCTGTGTCTGTGCCATACTTTCTCTCATTTTGAAATGTATTGATGATTAGTGTTGAGCGATTGCGTTGGCTATCGAGATCGATCGATAGTCGAATCGTTCGCGCCGCTATCGATAAGGTTTTTCGATAGTGACGTCGATTATGAGCGATGACCATTAAAGTTAATGGGAGAGCAACAACACCTTCATTATTACACCCAAACAAGGCTGGAGAAGCTGAAATTAACATCCACAACAGTCAAAAAGGATAAAGTGCTACATCTTAGGAACACACTTAGTTTATAAAAATCACAGAAAAAGAGTCACAGACCATTCACATCCCGTGTCTTGTACCACAGCCTGACCCTTAAACCTGCATCACCCACAAATTAAAAAGTGCCAGAAGGCAGTTGATTTGAACTATCATGTTACTTGAACTGGACATTGAATTTCCCTGTCCTGGAACACAGCATGAGCCCCAAACCTGCATGAGACCCCCCAGATTTAAAAAGTGCCGCAAAAAGGAGTCTTTCAACCACCATTTTAGTTTCACTGGGACATTGACTATAACCTGTCCCGGACCGCAGTATGACCATTAAACCTGTCTGACCCCAGATTAAAAAGTCCGGGAGAAGGAGTCTGTATCTGTTATGTTTTCGTAATAAAACACGTTATTTTTTGCACCTTTCAATTCACCTGTGGTGACTATAGAATTGCTGTTTTAAGATTTACGTAGATGCTGCGTCAATGAACAATGCTGGGTGCGCAAAAGTCAAAAAACACGTAACTGTTATGTTTTGGTATAATAAACGGTATTTTTGCACCTTTCAATTCACCTTTGGTGAATATAGAATTGCTGTTTTAAGATTTACGTAGATGCCCGCGTCAATGAACAATGCTGGGTGCGCAAAAGTAAAAAAACACGTAACGTTATGTTTTGGTATAATAAAACGGTATTTTTTACACCCTTTTAATTAACCTGTGGTAAATATAAATTGCTTTTTAAAAGATTTACGTAGATGCTGCGCAATGAACAATGCGGGGTGGCAAAAATTCAAAAAAAACCCCGAAACTGTGATGTTTTCTTTACGATACACAGTTTTTTGGCAACAAAAAAAACCTTTTGGCGTTAAAAGATTGCGGGTTATTGAAATTTAACTGCAAGGGGGGAAATTTTAAAACAACAGTCACGGGTGTAATGGGTAAAATTAAAAAATGAACACCTATTTTTAAATGTAAAATTGAAAATTAAAAGGGGAGTTTGCACAACAAAAAAGCCCTGGGGTTACTAAAAATTTGATGTTTAAATCCAATAAAAAGTTCAGGCTCCCCCAAAATACCAAAGAAATTTTTCAATAGAAATGTTAATAAAAAATATTTTCCCCATAAATGTTTTACACAAAGTTTGGGTGAACTTTATCCAGTGTTCTTTAAAAGTTTGACCCTTTTTCTGTGTTCGGCCGCGGGGGGCCCCCCCCCCCCCGGCTCCCCACCCCCGTGAATTTCAGGGGAAGATGCCCCTTTTAAAATTTTCTCTAGCTAAATACATAAAATTTTCCCAAATCTTAATTAACTAAATTGGAAGGATCACAACTTAAAAATTTTATTTAGGTTTTTTTGGTGCAAAAGGACAAATTTTTTCCCCTAAAAGGTTTTTGTTTGGACAAAAAAAGAGGCAGGTCCTATCCCTATGAGCGCTGAAAAAGGACACGGGAGGCAAAAATAAAAAAGGAAAAGTTTGTTTAATAGGGTTAAAAGCGGAAGGTCATTTTGTTTTTTTTAAAGCCAATCGCAAAAAAAAAAACATTCCCAGTAAATGAGTCGCACACAACATCTCACCCTTGTTTATTCTGTAATCTGTTTGTGGTCGCCAAAATTTCAGGAAAACGCCAAAAAGGCGGGGATTTTTAAAATAGATGTTGCAAAGTTTTTTAACCCTTTAATTGTGCTTGGAATTGGGAAATTTCGTTTCACTAAAAAAAACCCTTTGGGCCGATTTAAAACCTTTGTTGAAAAAAAAAATTCGCAAAAAACCCCCAATATTTTTAAAAAATGAAAATTTTAAGGTTTTGGTTAAATTTATTGGCCATGTTAAAGCAAAAACCCCTTAAATGTTTTTTGGAAAATTAGAAATTTTTTTTTGGGTTTAAGGAATGATAAAATCCAATTTAAAATTTTTTTTGATTAATAAAAATAAAAAATTTGAATACGGGAAAATTTTTTTAGTCACCCAAAAGGTGAATTTGGATAGGTCCCTAAAAAATTACATTTTATTAATCCAAAAAATACATTTCAGTTAGGGGTTTTTTTTTAAATTTGGCGCAGGCCAGTTTTGTTGAAGATTCCCTTTGCAGTTAAATTTGAATACAGCAATTTTGTAGCCCAAACCAAAAGGTGAAGTGATATGTCCCCAAAAATCCCTTTTTATTTTCCGAAAAAAATTTGAGATAGGGGTTTTTTTTCATTTTGGCGCGGGCCCCAGCTTTTTTTGATAGATCTACTTTGCAGTTATATTTGAATCCATCAATTTTTTTTGGATTTGAAGGATTTGAGAATAGCTGTGATTTGCCATCTTTTAATTAGAGACTTTCCAAAACTCTTCCATACCTTATCAAATTTTTATATTTCTGAACATGGAGCAAAATTCAGGTGGTAAGCGAGCAAAGAGGGGGGTAGGACATGGAGGTAGAGGTACGAGAGAAGGTGCTCCTTCCAGTGCTGGCGACAACACGCATGCCAGGGGATCGTCAGGTGCAGGACCGTCAGGCCTGTCATCGCTGGGTCAGGGCCCTGTGAATCTCAGTAATGAACAGCGTCGCCAATCTGTCCTTCAGTGGTTAATGCAACCTGCATCCAGCAGTCTTACCTACTCGTCCTCCCAGTCACGGCCACAAATGTCGTCATCAGCATCACCAGCATCCGTCCAACATGAAGCAGCCAAATGTCAACTCGTGTACCCACCACTGTGGACAATCCATTTTCTGAAGACCTCTTTGATGACAAAATGCGGTTGGGGTCAGAAGGCATGTTAAAAGATCAAGAGGCCAAAGAGGATGATTTTCTCTGCTCTGACGCCCAGTTACTGATGCCATCAGAGGAGGAGAAGGAAGCCGGTCAATCGGCAAAAATCCTGGACGGTCGGCAATGCCTTGCAGTCCTTCTTGCTTGTAGCCCGCAGCTCCTGGATGCAGAATGTCAGGACGACGAAGTCACCTGTGTTGATGATGATGATGATGACGACATTGCGGATCCAACATGGTCTTTTCAGCAGAATTTGCTTGCGAGCGCTTCATCACTGGACGAGGAGGAAGACGATGGGGTAGTGTCAGTACGGGTTCCGCCTCAAAAAGGGAGAGGGCGGTCGCAGAAGTCCGCTGATATGATTCGCCAGCCACGGTCAGCGCAAACCCCGCTCCTCGCTTATCGCCGTCAAAAAGGTCCAGGACCTCTCAAGCCTGGGCCTCTTTGAGCAAGCCTCTGATTCACCCTGCGATGTCATTATGCGCTTTGCCGTAAACGCATAAGTAGAGGCAAAAGAACCTTAGGTGTTTAACCACCACCAACATGTCTAGTCACATGCAGCGAATGCATGATTTGAAATGGAGGCAACACTTGGCCAAAAAAGACCAGACCGACGGCGGGCCTCCAACCACTGTCACACCCATTGTCTCCGCCTCCTCCTCCGCCACCATCAAGTGTTCCTCAGCTGCCCATGTCTCTCAGAGTCATGATCAGGGATCAGCCTCCGCTTCAGCCTCCACCGTCGCCCGAGTACCACCAGCACCACCAGAGACCCATCCTACCCCTTCTGTCTTCCAGGTTTGGGAGCAGAAGAAACACTTTAACCCAAACCATCCCAAAGCCGAAAGTCTGAATATCGGCATTGCCAGGCTTATGGCCTTGGAAATGTTGCCTTTCCGCTGGTGGACACAGATGGGTTCCGCCTTGTCATGGCCCTTGCCTGCCCCAATACCAGATGCCGAGCAGGCATTTCTTTGCCAGAAAAGCCATCCCTGCCCTGGCCAGCCACGTGTCATCTAATATTTCAAACGTCTGCATCTGTGGCCGGAAAAGTCCATCTCACCACCGACACATGGACTAGTAAGCACGACCAAGGCTGCTATATCTCTGTGACAGCTCACCCAGTGAGCTGGGTGGATGTTCTGGGGGTGACGGTGGCTCTCGGGGCTCGGCGCACGCTCTTTCAAAACCGCAGGGGTGGTGCAGGGTTCTTTCCCCCAAGGTCCTCTGGTGGCATCCACGTGCCCCGAGAACCAGGCGTTTTGAAATTAATCTGTCTTGGAAACCATCCACAACCCCAGGTCAGGGGCTGTGGACGGCTTCCGCAACGAGACCGAGCGCTGGCTGGGGGACAAGAAAACCCTTTTGTGCCAGGCAAGGGGGTGTTGCGATAAACGGGCGAAATCTGCTGGCCGCCTTAAGATCGGTAGGCTGGAGCAATCCCTTGCCTGGCACATGTCATGAACCTTGTCGTCCAGAAATTTCTAAAGAGCTACCGGGTCTGGACGCTGCTGAGGAAGGCTCGAAGTCTAAGTTCACACTCCGCCGTTTCGCACCCTGCTTCGTCCCACCTGGCGCGTTGCAGCGTCAGCTCGGCCTCCCCCTCAACCGTTCTCATTGTTGACGTGGGCAACACGCTGGAATTCCACCTCCAGATGCTCCAGCGATTTGGGCAGCAGCGCAATGCCGTTAGCAGTACGAAGTGACCATGGCCTGACAAGCAGCGTGTGCATGGGGGTGTTGAGCCACCGAGAGTGGAGGCAGTGAAAAAAAGCTCTGCACCATCCTTGCCAGTTTTGGGAAAAAGCCACCAAAATGGTCAGTGCGGACAATGCCTTGTCAGCATGAGCATTGTGGGGATCTTAGTTCTGGAACGATCGTTGGACACTCTGAAAAACAGGTCCCGCCAAACGATGGGGAGGAGACGGACACAGATGCGGACACGGAAACCTTCCCCTCCGTCAAATCCACAGGCCCGACAGTTTCACAATTTCATCGGTTTCATTAGGCAGGGGTTCGGGGTCCATAGCTAGTGCAAGGTGGCCATCAGCTCTCAGGTGCATCATCTCAGGAAAGTCAGGGCTGTGTTGAAGCTGTGCCGGAGGCAGGGAGGATTCCTGGACACCGACGTTACGACGTCCCTGCTTTGGAAAGAGGTTGGCGCGAATTGAGGGAGGAGGAAGATGAGGAAGATCAGTTTGTTTAGTGCCCCTCGACCCAGAGGTTTGGGGAAAATCAAGGCTCCTTCTCTCAATGAGTGTTGGTGCTCCATTTCCTTCGACATGATCCTCGCATTAAGGCCATCAAAATAAAAACAACAGTTACGAGTGGCCACCCTCCTGGATCCGGTACAAAACAAAACTCAGCATTTTCTTCCACCCACCCAAATAGAGAGTAAAATGCAGGAAATGGAGACCTTGCTGATTGATCAACTGGAGAAAATCTGTTGCGTCTGCTTCACGTTCCCCAAATGTCACGGTGGAACAACATCAGCGACATGACAGCAGTAGAGTGCCAAATAGCCGTAGCAGCAGCAGCAGGCAATGTGGCAGAAGCCTAATGGGTGACCTCTGGCAATCTTTGTTTGCCTGCCCAGCAGCCAGCGTCATATCTGAGCGGACCTTCAGCACAGCTGGAGGAGTCATTACAGACAAACTCATCCGGCTTTCCACAGATAATGTGGTTTCGTTTGACTTCATCAAGATGAAACAGGCATGGATCTCTGATGATGTGTGGCCCCAATTGCCGAGGTCACCGTTTAGTTGCCGGTCTACTTCACATTCCTCTTCAACAGAAAGGGTTTTCCTCTTGAAAAATGTTTTTTAAAATGATAAATTTCTTACTGCAATTTTTATTCTCTTTTCATAACAGTTCATTTGCTGGTTTTGCTGTGAGGAGACTGTAAAAAGACACCAAGGTTTCATACAACACCATATTCATTTACTCACTTTATCTTTAGAAGTTTTCGCATTGTCAGTGTTTTTGGGGTCATGTTGCTGTGGATACAGCTATAATTAAGGTCCTTTGGAACAGAAATGTGGCTTTTAAGTGGCATTTCCTCCCTCACAATTTTTAATAGTGGCTGAGAAGTCATATTTATAATTTTTTGGGGTCATGTAGCTTTGAGATACAGCAAAAATCATGGTATTTTGGAACAGAAATGTGGCTTTTAAGGGGCATTTCTCCCTCACAATTTTTAATAGTGGCTGAGAAGTCATATTTATAATTTTTTGGGGTCATGTTGCTGTGACTTTACAGCAAAAATCATGGTCCTTTGGAACAGAAATGTGGGCTTCTAAGTGCATTTCTCCCTCACAATTTTTAACAGTGGCTGAGAATCATTTTTAATTTTTTGGGTCATGCTGCTTTGAAATGAGCAATACTACAGGTCCTATTATAAAAAAATGTTGTTTTTCTAAAAAGACATTTGTCTTCTGAATTGTCCAAAGTGGCTCAAAAGGATCATGCTTTGAATTTTTGGGGCATTTTGCTTTGAAATGCAGCTATACTACAGGTCCTATTATAAAAAAAAGTTGTTTCTAACAGACATTTGTTCTTCACAATTGTCCAAAGTGGCTCAAGGGTCATGCTTTAAATTTTTTGGGGGCTTTTGCTGTGACATGCAGCTATACTACAGATCCTAGTATAAAAAAATTGTTTCTAACAGACATTTTTTTCTTCACAATTGTCAAGAGTGGCTAAAGGGTGATGGTGCTGTCAGAAACAGGAATAGGTAGGACACCTGTTAATGGACACAAAATTTGCAAAATGATTGTTTTTGCAAGATCTTAACATAGCTATCAATCCCTGTATTGAGACACCCATTTAATACAATTAAAAAAGAAAAACAAAGATATGGTGGGATTCCATCCTATTTTAAAAATGTGTTTTCTAGAATTAAACTACAAAAAAAACTTGCATGTACAAAATAGCTGGTAAAAAAATTCCTCTGAATTGTACAAGGGAGGTACAGGAAAACTTTACCAGTTGTAGGTTATTCAGAGGACATTTGGGGTATGGAGCACGGGGGAGAACAAAGTACAGAACCATTTCTCCAGCAACGTTTTAGTAAAATGAGAAAAAGAATGCCAAGAAAAAGGGCATCTGGGTGGAACAGGAGCGTTAACCACCAGTATTTCCAAGTGAAGCTCAATTGGGCCGCACTCATACGGAGGGGCAAGCGCTACCCAGGACAGGGACAGTATATGTCCAGTTCAACTAAAATGGTGGTTGAAAGACTCCCTTTTTTCCCGGGACTTTTTAATCTGGGGGTCATGCAGGTTTGGGCTCATGCTGTGGCCAGGACAGGTTAGTCAATGCCATGAAACAAAATGGTGGTTGAAAATCCTTTTTCGGCATTTTATCTGGGGCATGCAGGGTTTGGGCTCAAGCTGTGGCCAGGACGGATAGTCTATGTCCAGTGAAACTAAAATGGTGGTTCAAAGACTCCTTTTTCCGGCACTTTTTAATCTGGGGTCATGCAGTTTGGGGCTCATGCTGTGGCCCAGGACAGGATAGTCAATTCCAGTGAAACTAAAATGGTGATTGAAAGACTCCTTTTTCCGGCACTTTTTAATCTGGGGTCATGCAGGTTTTGGGGGGTCATGCTTTTGGCCCAGGACAGGTATAGTCCCAAAGTCCAGTTCAAACTAAAATGTTGGTTTAAAGACTCCTTTTCCCAGCACTTTTTAAAACTGTGGGTCAGACAGATTTAATGGTCATAATGCGGGACAGGACAGATATAGTTAATGTCCAGTTCAACTAAATGGTGGTTGAAAAACTCCTTTTCGGGCACTTTAAATCTGGGGGGTCATGCGGTTTGGGGCTCATGCTGCATTCCAGGACAGGGATATTCAATGTCCAGTTCAAGTTTCAATGATGGGTTTAAATCATGCTGCCCTCTGGCACTTTTTAATTTGTGGGTCATGCAGGTTTTTAAAGGGTCATGCTGTGGTGCAAGACAGGGATAGTGAATGGTTTTGTGATTTTATTTCTGTGGCTTTTATAACTAAGTGTGTTGCCCAAGAGTAGCACGTATCCATTTTGATGTTGGGATGTTAATTCCAGCTTCTCCAGCCCTGTTTGGGTGTAAGAATGAAGGTGGTGTTGCTCTCCCTTAGACTTTGATGGTCATCGATTATAATCTACTATCGACTATCTTGTCGATGATGGTCGACTATCGACCATCGACCGATGTCGATGGCCAACGTAATCGCTCAACACTAGGTATGAATAATCGGGCAGTCACAGAAAATGGGAGGTAGTGTTCCTACTGAGAAACCACAGTTCCAACAAACTTGTGAGAGCTGGGGGATTCCATTTTCTGCAGAACATCAGGAGCATTGTGCAAGAAGAGTAGTATTTGCATGAAGAGTAAGGAACCACCTTGTCCAAGTAAGATTCCTATCAGGTCATTTATTTATGCCTTAGAACCTCATCAGAGAAAAGTCTGATAGGATAGAGGAGATTGCTGAAATAAGACCCATTGTAGAGGAACCTGCTTTATATATTTGTTCACATTGAGTAGGAACAGAAAGGACAGAGGTACCAAACATGGAGGTCATAAAATGTGTAATCTGGAGATAGGAAAACACGATCTCTCTGGAAAATTACAGTCCCTCTGGAGAGTTTCAAATTGGATTAATTTTCTATCTCCTGCCTTGCAATGTCTAAAAATTGGAACAGATCATGCCCCAGCCATGGTCCAGCAAAAAACAGAAGAGGTGTGTAAGGGACCCATCAGGGGCACACGAACAGACACAGACAGTGTGAGGCCCTGACACTGGTCCCAACCCCTGTCCCTGCCTTTTTGGGTGCCTGACTCCTTTATAGGTCGGCCCCAACCAGAAGACTGAGCACTATAATGAATAGCATGAAAACACAAGACGCAGACAAACAATACAAACACAATAAGGGAAGGTCAAGCAAGTCAAGACGGTAACTATCGGGAACGCGGTACAAAGTCAGAAGGCAGAAGAATAAACGTGAAACAAGCAGAGTAAGGTAACCAGGAAGGCACAAAATAGAGAGGGCGAGTTATAGGCAGAAACAGACCAGTATAACAGGCAAGGAGAAGAGAGAGAAGAGCCCTCAAATACCTTCCAGGAGAACTTAGGACAAAGGCAAGAGGAGGAAGAAACGAAAGACCAGATAGGAAGGTAGAGCTGTCAATCACCCAGGAGCAAGGAGCCAGGTTAACCCGTGGAGTGCTGGAAGATACCTGGCCCGAGCGTCGGCCAGGAATCAATCAAGATAGCAGGGAACAAAACCGAATTCACACTAGTAAATACAAATGTAGACACTAGTCAAACCCCCCTTAGCGCAAAGGCCGTGGTCGCGACCAAATCAAGGGGTTCTTTGGATGATCATGACAAGGTGTTCATAGGAAGGATGGCACAGGAGAGACCTTAGAGGCCAAAGGGAATTTAGTCTTGCAGTAATTCCAAATTTGCTGTGTAAATTTAATGGGGCCCAGGAGGTGACCTAAATCAGGGAGGGGCCGAGAGTGCCAAAGGAATGAATTAGGATGTGTTGGAGCAAGCCAAAAATTTTCAGTCAAAAGGATAAAATGGGAGCAAGGGTAGACACAGACTAGATTGACAAAGAAGAAGTTGGAGAAAAAAATAGTATCAATCAATGATACAACCAACAGAGAATAATAATACAGAAATAGGGAGACAAAAATCCCTTTTAAGCGCAGCTGCACTGGTTTGGGAGGCTTGGAGGTGACCAGGGGCTTTCACCAGAGATCCCAAAAAGGGGCCATCAAGGAGAGCCCTCACTCCTTAGAGAAAGAAAAAACTAAACTTGTGAGAAATTGTCTTAATTCCCACTGACAAGAAAAGTAAGAGATGTGGGAAGTGAGAAAGTTCACACAAAAAAATAGAACTTTAAGACTAATAGCTAATGGTCTATCTTCTTAAATTGTAGCTAGACAGCATAGGCCCTATATAAAAAGTGGTAAGATATGGCACATAGATAAAAAAAAAAGCAATCCTAGGTAGGAATGCAAACATATACATTATAAATCCGAAAAGATCTTTGTAGAGGTGCATAGGTAATCAATATTTTGCAAGCCTCTGGCTTTTTCCATTATTACCTTTTTCACGGTGTGCTCATGTAGACAGCAGATAACATCTCTGGGAAGTGGAGAGGAACCTTTAAGTCGGAGCGCTCTGTGTGCCATGTCAAGCAAGGGGCAGAGAATCCTAATATTTGGTTGAATATAGAGTCCAAGGCAACATGTAGATTTTTGTCTCTGTGTGCCTGTTGTTTCTACGGTCATCAAGGTCCTCAATATGGTGGGCCAGGTCCCTGACCATGGATATTTGAGTGGAAGCAGTGGGGTGGATCTGAACAATTTACTTTTGTGTGTTGTCCTGGTCGTCTTCTAACATTTCCATACTAGATGCTATTTGTTTAATGTCCTGTCTGAGAGTGGAAATCTCCTTTTTGCACTCATTTGTAACATCAGACAATAATGCTCTCAGATCATCTTTGGTGGGCAGTTGTTGTAGGAGGTCACCTCTGCTGGTGCTCTGCGATATGGGGGCTATGTAGTGCTGGAGAAGATGCAGGGAACTCCTGCCATGATAGTGCCCCACTACTAGAGTCTATGTTATGAAGAGAGAAGGTGGGTCTGGGATCGAATATATCTGAGCCCATAGAGATTCTGGAGGGTGACTTATGCTCCAGAGTGGTGTGAGGTGGGCTGTCTGTCTTGGCACTGTAAGATGGCAGGTTAAATGCCATACTAGAGGGTAGCTGCACATGTTCCAGTTGAGGAGGAGAGGAAGGGTGCACAGTGGGTCTGGTACCTGTGTCAGCACCGACTGTCCTGAAGCTACCGGACTTGCTGCTAACCGCAGCTTTCAGAGTTCTGGTTTCTGGGTGAAGTAGCAAATCTTCTTCTCTGGTCACTGCTGCCGTGATAAGCGGAGGTCGGGCAGCTAACACTGTGCGCTGCAGGTAGGTAAGCTGTAATAGTGGCGGGCAGGCCTGAGATGCTGGGTGAGGAGCGCTCTTGCAGAGATAGACATCCAGCGCTGTCTGAGCCCATGAATGATTCAGAGCCTTTCTTGGGGTAATAGAAGGTAAATGAGGCTTTCTTTTTCCCATCCAGGGCTAAAATAACTGCAGTGCCAGTAGATTTAGTTAGTTGTTAGCAGTAGCTCTGCTAATGTGCGGCCATCTTCCTTGACTTCCCATTCATGTATATATATATTTGCTATAAAATTGGTATTTCTCTTTCACTGGAAACAAATGGATGGAATGTAGAAACAGAATATGGTCATTTATTTCTTTGTGAAATTGCTTGATGAGGAAAAAACTGCTACAAGGTAACAAAATATAAATGAACTCATAATGTGAAATTTTAAGACCTTTGGCTGATACCACCTCTCCAAGACAAATCTCAAAAAAGAAAGTGGTGCTTAAAAGCAACATTGAATAAAATGCTATCAACCAAAAACAAAACAATCATCTCTAGAACCTGAAAGATTTCAAATACAATCCTATTTCGCACTATACTTTAATAAGCACTCAAAGTAATAACGGAGAAACTGGACCAATCAATCAAAATAATCTGTTTGAGCTGTATATCCATATAGATAAAATTAAAAGAATCACACAGAACCATTAAGAGAGAATGCAGTGTTTATTTTATTGACTGTAGATTGATTTTTTTTTCTTTTTGCAGCACTGTAATGTTTGTGACTATAAGAAAGAAGGATGGTAAAATGGGGCTTAGCAAAAAAATTGGCGGGGAAAACCTAAAAGATGTGCCTAAGAAATATTTTTTATAATTATTTTTTTAAAAAAATGTCAGAGTTTTCCATAACTTGGAAAAAAATATAATTTTTTGCTTGTTTTGGGAAGGAAGATTTCCTTGGGAGCACCGGAATGAAGGGCTTGTGGGTTTTTGTTTTGCCTTTTCGCCCTCTACTTAGCATCTGATATCAAAGGCATTAGGGGAAAGGGGGCTGGCCGCCACAGCGCCCTCTGTTGGTTTTAAAAATCCTCAATTTTCTTTTTGACCCACCCGGGCTTGAGAAAACAAAAAGGATTTTTTAGCCCAAGCCCCTTTTCTTCTCTACAGACAACGCTGTTTTGGATTTTTGTCCTCTTCAGTGCAATAGAGAAAATAGGCTGGCTGGTGGGAGGGTCGGGTAGCTCAGGGAAGGGAAAATCTCCCTTTAAAGGGGAGCACCCAACGAACGGCTTGTCAGCCCCTTTCCCATAATGCCTTGTGATATGCAGATGAAGTAGAGGGCAAAAGGCAAAAAAAAAAACTTACAACCTTGTTCGGTGCTTCCTTTAAAGGGGAGACTTCCCTTTCCCGATACCCGATGCCTCCCACCAAACCCGCCAGTATCTTTTTACTTGCACTGAGAGGGGAAAAAAAAACCAAAACAGCGTTGTTGTAGAGAGAGTCTAGCTTGGCTAAAAAAATTTTTTTTGCTTTCTCAAGACCGGTGGGTCAAAAACAAATGAGGTTTGTTACCCAACAGAGGGCGCTTTTTGGGGTTTTCCCGACCCTTTCCCTAATCTTGTGATATGCGATGCTAAGTTAAGGGGGGAAAAGGCAAAAAAAAAACCACAAAACCCTTCGTTCGGGTGCTCTCCTTAAGGGGAGATTTCCCCCCTGAGCTACCCCATGCCCCCACACGCCCGCCCGTATCTTTTCTACTCTGCATGAAGGGAAAAAATCCAAAAAAGGTTGTCTGTAGATGAGAGATACTGGGTTGGCTAAAAAATCCTTTTTGCTTTTTTCAAGATCGGTGGGCAAAAAACAAAAAGAGGAAATTTGTTACAACCAACAGAGGGCGTGGGGCTTCTCACCCCTTCCCATAATGCCCTTGTGATATGCGATGCTAAGTAGAGGGGGAAAAAGGGAAAAGGCAAAACAAAAACTCACAAGCCCTTCGTTCGGTGCTCCTTAAGGAGAGAACTTCCCTTCCTGAGCTACCCCAGCCCCCCACCAGCCACCCGTTCTTCTTACTCTGCACTGAAGAGGGACAAAAAACCGAAAAAGCGTTTGTCTGTAGAGGAGGGATACTGGCTTGGGTAAAAAATCCTTTTTTCTTTCCAAAACTCGGGGGGTCAAAAGAAATTGGGGTTTGTTACACCAACAGGGGTGCTGTGGCTTCTCACCCTTTCCCCTAATGCCTTGTGTAGCAGATGCAAGTAGAGGGGAAAAAGGGAAAACAAAAAAATCTACAAGCCGTTTTGTTCGGTGCTTCCTTAAAGGGGATCTTCCCTTCCCGACTCCGTTTCCCCCCCCACACGCCACCCTATCTTCTCTCTCTCCTGAAGAGGACAAAACCGAAACACGTTGTCTGTAGATGAGAGATTAATGGTTTGGCTAAAAAAACCTTTTTTGCTTTCTCAAACTCGTGGGTCAAAAGCAAATTGAGGATTTGTTTACAACCCAAAAGAGGGCATGTGGGCTCTCAGCCCCTTTCCTAAAGCCTTTTAATGAGTGCTAAGTAGAGGGCGAAAAGGCAAAACAAAAAAAAATCTACAACCCTTCTTCGGTGTCTCCTTAAAGGGGAGATTTCCCCCCCTGGCTCCCGATGCCCCCACACAGCCCGCCGTATCTTCTCACTCTGCACTGAAGAGGGACAAAAAAACCAAAAAAGCGTTTCTGTAGATGAGGGGGATACTGGCTTGGTAAAAAATCTTTTTGCTTTCTCAAAACTCGGGAGTCAAAAACAAAAATTTGGGATTGTTACAACCAACAGAGGGCCGTGGGTTTCACCCCCCTTTTCCCCTAAAGCTTTTGATAGGATGCTAAATAGAGGGGCGAAAGGCAAAAAAAACTCACAAGTCGTTCGTTCGGTGCTTCCTTAAGGAGAATCTTCCCCTTTCCTGATACCGATGCCCCCCAACAGCCAGCCAGTATTTTCTTTCCTGCATGAAGAGGAACAAAAATCCCCAAAAAGCGTTGTCTGTAGATGAAGATACTGGCTTGGCTAAAAAATCCTTTTTGCTTTCTCAAGATCGGGTTGGGCAAAAGCAAATTTAGGATTTTTTACAACCCAAAGAGGGCCTGTGGGCTTCTCAGCCCCTTTCACATAATGCCTTTTGTTCTTTTTTATTAAAAATTTAAAGGGATAAACAAAAATGAAGACACAGACATGTAAATAACAGAGATGGGCGAATTCATTTAACAAAAGGGGAATTCGTTTGAAATTTTAGGAAAACTTCGGGGACTAACGAAGTCGAAATTTGGGGGGTACTTTCGCGTGAACAAAGGTGCTTTTGATTGTAAAATGGGTGTGACTCATGGGTTACGGGGAAAACACTCTGGGAGGAAGAAGGGGATAGCCCCATGACGGTGCAGAGATGAAGCCAACAGAGACCGGGGGATTCTGTGAGTCACTGCCTTATAAGCCGGGGCGCGCGCTGGGAGCCATACCGCTTCACATACTGTTAGGGAAAGGGGCTGCCGGGGCTGCTTGTGTAGCTCTTACTGGGGAACTTGGGGTTTTTATACAGGATTTTTGGGGGGTTTTCCAGCTTGTTCAAGATGCTTTTCTTAACGTTTATTTTTTTTTGGGGGTATGGATTGAAGTCCCGTGTGCGTCCTGCAGGCATAACATTTTAAGCTATTGCCAAGCACATTGATATCCAACGGGGGTCTAAACCTTTCCCGTTGTACATTTAAAAAAAAAAACAGCGTTTTTTTACAAGCAAATCCCCTTCATTTTTGGCTGTAAATTTTTTGCCAATTTCTCCAGGGGGTTAATTAAAAAGTTGTTCTGTCTGTGGGATAAAAGAAACCGTCTTTTTCACCGCCCAAAAATCTTTTTCCTGTACATAATTCACAGGGGGAAGGTTAATTACAATTTTTTCCTGTTTTGTAGCGTAAAAAAAAAAAAGCATTGTAACACCTACAAACTAGTAGTTTGTGGTTGCTCAATTTTTTTGCCGCAATTTACACCGGGGTTAATTAAATGTTGTCTGCTGCTGTGGGATAAAAAAAACCTCTTTTTCACCCCCAAAAACACATTTTTTCCTGTAGCATAATTCACAAAGGGGAAGGTTAATTACAATTTTTTTCTTTGTTGTTTTAGCGTAAAAAAAAAAGCATTGTAACACCTACAAAAACGTAGTTTTTGGTTGCTCAATTGTTTGGCGCAAAATTTTCATCCCGGGGTTTAAGCATTGTTTTGCTGCGTGGGACTAAAAAAAAAAACCGTCTTTCACCGCCAAAAAAAACTTTTTTTTTTTTCCTTAGCATAGTTCACAAGCGAAGGGTTTAAATTAAAAAATTTTTCTTTGTTGGTATGTAAAAAACACCCAATTTTAACACGCTACAAAGCTGGAGTTTGTGGTTGCTCAATTGTTTTGGGGCAATTTACATTCAGGGGTTAAATTTAAGGGTTTTTTTGCGCTTGGGACTAAAAAAAACCCTCTTTCCGCAAAAAATACTTTTTTCCCCGTACTAATTCCCAAGCGAAGGTTAATTACAATTTTTTCTCTTGTTGTGTAGCGTAAAAAACACGCCATTGTAACACGCTACAAAGCTGGTAGTTTGTGGTTGCTCAATTGTTTGGCGCAATTTACATCCAGGGGTTAATTAAGCATTGTTTTGCTGCTGTGGTGACTAAAATAAACCGTCTTTCACCGCCAAAAAAATACATTTTTCCTGTAGCATAATTCACAAGCGAAGGTTAATTACAATTTTTTCTCTTGTTGTGTAGCGTAAAAAACACGCCATTGTAACACGCTACAAAGCTGGTAGTTTGTGGTTGCTCAATTGTTTGGCGCAATTTACATCCAGGGGTTAACTAAGTATTTTTCTGCAGTTGTACTCAGTAAAAGAAACTTTCTTTTTCACTGCCACAGAAGAAATTCTGTAGCATAATTCATATCCGAAGGTTAATTAAGCCTGTTTGTGCTTTTACATTCAGTAAAATACACAGAGTTTTTAAACGGCACATACAAGTAAATTTTTCCTGCCCATTTGTGGAGCGCAATTTATATCCAAGGGTTACCCAAGCTTGTTACTGGGTTCATTTGGAGTCAAATACAGGGTGTGTATTTATCATATACAGATATCTTCATCAAACAGTGTCTGTACATTTTAGAACAAACAGTATGTCAGACAGAGAGGTGGCAGGCTCTTCACCTGCGAGTGGCAGAGGCACAAACATTGCAGGCCCAGGTCGCAGCACAGCAAGGGGACGTCGCAGCAGGGGTCACTCGGTGAGGCCACAACTGCCGCTGTCATCTAGCGGCCGTGTGTTGTTCAGCAACCCAATGGTTCTTGATGGTTGACTAGGTCTCCACTTCCTCCAGATGACATCTGACAACCCAGCCCAAAAGTCGGTGGAGTCAGAAACCTTGTTGGCATGGCCGGGAGCGGGTCAGCGGCTCACCTGTCCTCAACCCGCCTCTGTCCCATCCGGTTCCCTCAGCCAGAGATCTACTATGTGGTCTGGGCTCAGCGCCACTATATAGCGAGGATGAACAATTTGAGGAGGGCAGTCAGCAGCTACTTGGCTGAGAAGAAAGGGGGGCCAATATTCCCCTGCTTCTTGCAGTAGGGCGGCAACAGTATAGATGTTGAGAGTTGGCATGGGAGGTCGTGTGTCGAGGGGGTCTGCATACCAAGGCCGGTGATCGAGGACTGCGCAGTGACGATGTTTGAAAAACAATATAGATGTGAGTGTGAGCCGAGCCGCACTTGGGAGCCGTGGTGAGGCCAAGGGCTTCAATCATGGTCAGGAGAAGAGGGGCGTCAGCGTTGCGCTCAGGAAGCGGCGCAGCCAGCAATCGTGGGTTGTGTGGCCGTGAGTCAGCGGATGGATAGGCAGCAGTGTGGTGAAGGGTCGGGAGCCAAGGCTGGGCCAGGCTGGGTAAAAAAACCCGCTTCGCAGGTCCAAGAAAGTAGCGGCACAGGGGCTCAGCGAGGGCTGGCACGCTGGCGGGCAGTAGGAAGTAGCGGTAGTCACTCAGTGCGGGAGGCGGTGTTGGTGGTAAAATCTGATACTCGTGGCGGGTATTGTGGCAGTGTCTTTGCCTAAGATACCGGAGGAGGACCGAATATGGGTATATGTTAGAATCTGTAGGCAGAAAGATGAAGCGTGGCCAGGGGAGGTTAATGTTTGGGCACCACTGCCTGCTTCAACACGATGCAGCTATCACCATCCAGGTGGCCCTGGGGGAATAAACGTGGCCAGATGGGAGGTGGTTCAATTCCTGCCGCCGCGAGCAAACGCGCCTAGCGCCAGTGGCACGCATGCCATTGCGAGCCGTCGTGGTCCACCACCTCTGCAGAAGGGCGGGAGCTTCTGTTTCCTCTTTGACATCATCTCCCGTTCCATGATGTCATGCTCCTCGCTACTCATGGACGCCAGTCAGTCGTTCAGCGAAGAGATTGCAAAGAAAACAAAAGTATGCATCCAAACCATAGTAAGGTGCAGAAGCTGACCGGGTGCTCCTGTCCAAGTTGTTGGTGCTGCGGTCCCTCCCCTTTCCAAATGGTGGTCTCCTGCACTGTTCAGAAAACTAACATGGCTTGTTGCCAAGCCGAGATGGTGTTTCAAAATCCGTTAGATTTCTTTTGCCAAAAGGCTGGGGGGGTGAGTACCAGCACTTCGATAAATATGTGTAGAACAGAAGGTGGGCCAGTCCTTGAGCTTATGGTTTGTTTCCAGGTGCACGGGTTTGTCGTAGCGGCGGACCTGGAGCTGTGAACTGAACGGTCAGGGCCCAGTACATGCTGTTTGATTGACAGGCCATTCGAGGAGGGCCACGTTATTGTCAGTCGCACAGGGATACGGTGCGCAGGGCCCCCCCCCATGGAATAAACGTCATTCCAATGCTTCATGTCCTGGAACAGATGCTGAAAAATCGTGTCTCGGCGGGGGACTGGAGATTGGCGTGGCCGATACATGGAGCGTCCCCGGTGGGGAGGGGAGCTGAAATATGGAGGAGAGGTAGGAGGAGGACATTGGGCCAGAATAAGCATTGTATGGTGAAATGAGTGGAATTTTCTTCCCAGGTGACGAACGGGGATGAGGAGGAGCAGGATGAAGCCAGCTGGGAGGACTGGTTGATGGAGGTTGAGGAAGACGAGTGGCGAGATGACCCGCAACGCACCGTGGCAGGTCATACAGGTGGAGATGGAGCGGGCAGGGAGTCCCGTCGGAGGGTCACTTGTGCAGATGGCCCGCAGCATGCTAATTTGCCTGGCTAGTGACAGCCGAATAGTCAGGTATCTGGCAGAGGGGATGACTAATGGCTCTCCGCCCTATTGGGGACCCCTGCTACGGTCCAAAATGGGAGCCCTTTTTCCCAGCTGATGAGAGGTGGAGGACAAACTCATAATTACTTACAGGGAAATCCTCGTTGTCAGTTGGCCGGCTGCCTATGTGCGGCATCGTCAATCCTTGACAGGTCTGTCCGGGGGGGTTCTTCAGAGCTCAGTACTACTGCCGGGCTACTGGGGGAAGGGTGGGGGGGGTGAGGTTAGCAGTACCAGCTGCCATCAGCAGCAACCTAAGTTGGAGTCACTGACTGAGCAGCTTCCTGTCACCACCTTGTGTGAGTTCGGAGGTCAGGAGTCGTCCAGCGGCAGCAGCAGCAGGACCTGGAGCGACCACTGAACAACAGGTGGGGGGTTGACTACTTGGGGAAAGCAAGTCTGCCACCCCCAGTTAGAAGATGCCGCTGGACTAGGCTGGGCAGCGCAACTGGATGTAGTGGGGGCCGCAACTTGCCGAGGTTTTGCAGGGGGAGAAATCTGTCCTGCCCGGCCAGTGTAGTGTGGCATCAGAGGCGGATGGTGTTCAGTGTGTGGCGGGGGCCATCGATACCCCAAGGAGGGAACCGGCTTGTCCACTGGGAAATTGTTGATATGACTGACCTTTGTCAAGATGAGTCAGGCGTGGTGTCGGCGCCAGGATTTCCACTCAATATTAATGCTGTAGGCGTCAGACTAACATCAGCCATGGACGCCTCACCCAAGAAACTGTGAGAATGTAGTCTGGGTTCAAACTACCTGCCTCAGCCCCTATTCTGATTTGCCGCCACCCCGCCTGGTGCCACACAGTCTGGCTGACAGTTTCTCCTTCTGCCAGCCAGACCATCTTTACCAGGGGTCTGGTATTGCCACCACCTCCTCACTCTGTTCATTGTGCCACTTTTTGACCTCATGCTGCTGCTGACTGTGGCTGGTGCCGTTGACATTTACACTGTGTCTATTTGGTGCAACTCTCTACCTCAGGCTGTTGCTCCTGCCGCCGTCTCCTCCACTCTGTGACATTGTGCCCACTCTGTGGCCTACTCCAGTTTTTGACACCTCCAGAGATGTTCATTTTGCCACTGTCTGACCTCCATGCTGCTTATGGTGGACTGCCTGCCGTGACCTCCACACTTCTGTCATTGGTGCCTCTGTGGCCCTATCTGTTTTTTGCCACCTCCAGATTGTCTTTTGCCTCTATCTGAACCTCATGTGCGCTGCCGTGCCTCCACTCTCTGTCATGTGTAGGACTCTGTGGTCTTCTTTCCAGTTTTTGCCACCTCCATACCATGGTCATTGGTGCCACTGTCTGAACCTCATGCTACTGCCGCGTCACTCCACTCTCTGTCACTGTGCCACTCTGTGGCCTACTCCTTTTTTGTGCAACCTCCACGAATGTGGATGTGCATCTGTCTGAGCCTCATGCTGCTGCCTGCCGTCACCTCCCCACTCTTGTCATTGTGCCACTCTGTTGGCTACTCCTGTTTTTTGCCACCTCACAGGGAATGTCATTGTGCCCACTCTTCTGGACCTCATGCTTGCTGCCACCGTCACCTGGCCTCGGCTTGCATTGTGCCACCGCTGGGGCCTACTCACTGTTGTTTGCCACCTCCAGAATGTGCATTGTGCCAGTGGTCTGACCGCAATGTGCTGCATTGGCTGCCTGCCGAAACCTTCACACACCTGTTCATTGTGCCTCTGTCTCGTGGTCCTATCTCCTGTTATTTGTCCACCTCAAGAGATGTCCATTGTGCCAATGTCTGACCTCATGCTGCTGCCACCGTCACCTCCACTCTTCTCGTCATTGTGCCATCTGTGGCTACTCCAGGTTTTGCCGACCTCCAGATTGTCATTGTGCCACTGTCTGACCTCATGCTGCTGCCGCCGGCACCACCACGCTCTGTGATTGAGCCACTGAGTGGCCGTACTCCTGTGGTTTTTGCCACACCTCCTGAATTCATTGTGCCACAGTCTGACCTGTGCGTGCTGCTGATGTGGGCTGCTGCCGTAACCTCCACCACTGTGTCCATTGTGCCACTACTGTGGCCTACTCCTGTTTTTGCCACCTCAGAATGTCATTGTGTACCAGCTGGTCGCGTGTACCTCATGCTGCTGCCACCGTCACCTCCACTCTCTGTCATTGGGCACACTGCGAGGATCTTACTCCAGTGTGTTGCCACCGCCAGAAAT
This sequence comes from Phyllomedusa bahiana, assembly GCA_025379985.1. Lineage (NCBI taxonomy): Eukaryota > Metazoa > Chordata > Amphibia > Anura > Hylidae > Phyllomedusa > Phyllomedusa bahiana. The sequence goes on along the minus strand of JAODAL010020385.1, from coordinate 12,252 downwards.
GTGTCATTGTGCCATGTCTGGACTCATGTGCTTGCTTGCCGGCGTCACCTACACTCTCTGTCATGTGTGCCACTCTGTGGCTACTACTGTTCTTTGCACCTCCTGAATATGTGATTGTGCCACTGTGCTGACCTCATGCTGCTGCCGCCGTCACCTCCACTCTCTGTCATTGTGCCCACTCTGTTGGCCCTACTCCTGTTTTTGCCACCTCACAGAATGGGTATTGTGCCATCTGTCTGAGCCGCATGCTGCTGCTGGTGGCTGCTGCCGTAAACCTCCACACTGGCCTCACCCCCCCCCCCCCCCCACACAAACCACCACCTTCCCCTTGTATGTCATTGTGCCCTCTGTGCGTCTACCTCCTGTTGTTTTGCCACCTCCAAAATGCATGTGTGCCACTTCTGACCTCATGCTGCTGATGCCGTGACCTCCACTCTCTGTGTCATTGTGGCCACTTGTGGCCTACTCCGGTTTGTTTGCCACTCCATAAGTGTGATTGGCCAACTGTATGACCTGCATAGCGTGCTGCCACCGGGTCTAGCCTCACTCTCGATCATTGTGCCACTCTGTGGCCTACTCTGTTTTTTGCCACCTCCAGAATGTGATTGTGCCACTGTGCTGACCTCATGCTGCTGCTGTTGATGCTGTCAACTCACACTGTGGTCATTTGTGCCACTCTGTGGCCTATTCCTGTTTTTGCCACCTCCAGAATGTCATTGTCATGTCTGACCTACATGCTGCTGTGGCTTGCCGCTTGTCACCTCGCACACTCTGTCACGAATGTTGCCACCTGAGCTCGCTCAGGCTTGTTTTTTCCAGCTTTGCGCTGGCGTAGGCTTTTTCATCCAACATTTTGCTTCAGTTTTTTGGTCAGTTTTGCCCGTCTTAAGTGCCCAGGGATTTTTAGAGTGAAGCGATTTAGTGAGACCGCGGGCGTGGCATGTCTGTGCGTGGCGTCATACTAAAAGCCACAACATTGTGAATGAAGCCAAAACCGTAAGCTCCGCCTCTGCATATTTAAGCATGGACACAACGTTGTAGCTGGCAGCACCTGCAGGCAGTCTGTGGCAGCCTGGAGAATAGCTGTTTTTAACGTGATTCGTCCCCGACGTAATTCGGACTCGAGTTATTTTTGTCGGGGGACGGAAAATGCGGCGAAGTGAGGCGAAGCCGAGATTTTTTGTGAGAAATTCGCCCATCTCATTATAACATATTAAGATTTAGTTCCGTTTGGAAGCTCCATCACAGCTGAAAAACAGAAGCCATGAGATTTGTTTCACAATGGACACCAAGTGGACCCTATTGATTACAATCTGTGCTATTTTGTCTATCTCAAATATGGATGGACCCATTGTAATTAATAAGGTTTGTTGGGAGTTGTGGGTGTCAGTTGTGAAACGGATCCCATGGATTCCATTTTTCAAACGGAAACTCCAATGCAGATGTGAACCTAGCCTAAGCTGTACCTTTAAATGGGAGAAGTCAGCAGCATTGCGGTGGAGTCGGTAAGCCAAAGCTCCGACTTCGGCTCCTGACTCCGACTCCTGACTCCAACTCCTGACTCGCTCAACTCCCTCCCTCATGTTTAAGTGATAACTTTACTGTAGTAAAATGGTAACATCAGGCTTTTTTTTATCACTTTATGATACAATAATCAAACTATTTAGGTAGAACATACACTGAGACGCAAAATAGTGCTTGTCAGTGTATGTTGACTTGACTTTCATGCTCAATATATTACCATCGACTACAGCTTTGAACATGAGACACATATCTTACCTATCTTATGCATAAATTTGACTTGCAAGTATTTAGCATCTGCTTAGTTCTGAAGATTCTTGTCCTGTAACTGCAATGTTACTGTTTTGCTCCTAAAAATCAAAATGTTACTTTTTATTATTTTGTTAGTATTTGGTAAGTCCATCTTTGGCTTTCAATACTGTCTGAATTCTTCTGGGCTCAAGCATGTCTTGACCAAAATATGATCCCAGGTCTCTTCTACATGTTCTCAATGTTGGTACGAATTTAGCTTTTTCTTCAGCTCTACCCACAAGTGTTCCATTGGGTTGAAGACTGCGGACTGTGAAGGCCAATACAGCAACTCTACTGTCACCATGGGTGCACCCCTCATAAACCACAGTCCATCAGTTCTTAATACATAAGTAGATCCAAGCAGCACTTTCAAAGTAAATGGTTTTTATTTCACCCAAGTATCAACGTTTCAGCTCTGGTACAAGCCTTTATCAAACACTCCCATAGGGCCACATGTATGAAAGCTGTCTAGGTCTAAAACTCACTGTGTTGCCCATAGCAACCAATCAGTGCACCCCGTTCATTTTTCCAGAGCACTATATGAAATGAAAGGAGTGCTCTGATTGGTTGCTATGGGCAACATAGTGTATTTTACACCTAGGCAGTTTTTATACATGTGGCCCATAGTGTTACAAAGTGATATAAATACATCACAGCAAATCAATCAAATTGTGCAGCATCAACTAATAATATATATTTTTTAAGAGTGTAATGAAACATGTGACATGATAAATATATGTGTATAAATATCAGGAGCATTTCAATACATGCTTTATATTATAAAGCAAAAAAGACAATTGCCACAAGTACCACAACCGGTGTAGAATACATAATAATCATAAATTAATGTGATTAATCCAGGAGATACATAATCCTTATTGAACATGTCATCAGACTATTCGCTTTGTCCACGCGTGGAAAGTGAAAACACAGTGGTATATTTTGCCATCTTAGTAACTGGCCCCATCATTCCAGTATTGTGGTTACATGATACTGACTTAGTCTTGTATACTATATCCATTAATACAGGAAACCTATATTCCCCTAATCTTCATAAAACCTCCACTGTGGCTTACCAATAACTCTCGGTATATAACCAATAATGGTGATACGCCTTAACAAAGGTCTGCAAGTATTGGGAGCGTAACAGGAATAGCTCTATGAGGGATCGCAATTTTATAAATATATAACAGTGCTATAGGAAAATCCCAAAATGCATACAACCACACTGGATTTTAAGTTATAACCATTTGTGTTCGAAAGAAAAGTGAGAATCAATGTTTTCAGCAGAAGGTGGTCAGGGAAGAAAACCATCACAGTGGTACATAAGATCAAATTTAGGTATTTCTTGTTTTGAAATAATAAAGTAAATATACAAATATTAATACTTTAATAAAAGTACATACATATATATCAAAACTAATGGAATTTCCATAAAGTGAAAGAGATAAAAAAAAAAAGAGACTACAGGGATTAACTAATTGAAGGCAACACTTTAAACTCTAAGTTTAACCATTGTGAGGACAATGTATTTAATTTTAAAATCCATTCACATTCCCTCTTCTTCAAAATAATCTGTCGATCACCGCCCCTTCATGATTTTGATACATGGTGTGACAGAGTGTCTGGACTGGTCGTAGAGGGAAGGTAAAACAGCCCAAGATTCCTAATGACTGCCCGGTAAAAAAGCAACCAGAATTAGTGTCAGAGATCTAAGAGATCTCTATGTGTAGGGTTTATGTAACGGTCGGGTGTTGACAGACGTATGCCGAAGCGCCGACCGCTGATATCCGGGTGTGGATCCTCAGGGCCCACCGCAGGCACAGATGGCAGATGCAGGTGGTGGGTAGCTGAAGTGCAGGACTGGGTTGGAGACAGCGCACCGCAGATGTAGCCGATAAACGTATGCGCAGTCCGGGTGGGTAGCAGGTATCGGCCAAGCAGCAGGAGTAGGCCAGCAGGTACAGCGGCAGATGTGCAGCAGGTGTAGGCAGGCTGGTGCAGCGGCAAATGTCCAACAGGAACTTATAGATGCATGGAATCAATAAAAGAACAGCAGCAATGCAGCAGCCAAGGGGTCAAGCTCTTGTACTGAGGACAACAATGAACTGACAGAGTGTAAAGGTAGGAGGTTCCTTATGTAGCCAGAGGTTACAGGTCACTTGGCAGGGCCAAGGTACTCAAGACACTTTAAATGCGGTGCAGTGACGCGCGCGTGCTCCTAGAGGGAGCACGTGTGCACACAGGATGCCAGGGAGCTGGAGGAAGCACAGGTGGTGAGGCTTCGGGAGTGGAAGTAACCAGGACAGGTGCGTGCAGAGAGCCAGGGACACCAGGGATGTCGCACCCAGCGCCGGGACACAGGAGACACGGGCACGCTGTCGGTCCATAGCAGGGGCCGCGGCGTGAACCCTGACACCCCTCCCCCTTAAGCCCTCCCCTCTGGGCTAGCCGGGTTCCCACAAAACGGCTAGGGGTAACCACCTCCTCCTCGGTATCCCAGGAACTGTCATCAGAGAAGGTGTGTAGAAAAGTCCCGGAAAACTTTTGGACCTGGGGAGAAGAAGCAGAAACAGTAGGCAGGGGGTGGTGTGGGTGGGAGTCAGAGGTGTCTTTGCAGACCAGAGGCTCTTCTTGCAGATGTGAATCTTCCAGCGGCACAGCAGAACAAACGGGCAGAGAAACGGGAGGGCAGGGCTGCTCCAGATGGGCGGGCTTGAGGCAGCGAGAGTGGCACTGCTTGCCCATTGGAAAAACTTCACCGTTTCCAATCCAGGGATGGGTTGTGAAGCTGGAACCACGGGAGCCCGAGCAGGACTGGAGCAGACGAACTAGGCAAGACGTAAAAGGACAGATTTTCCTGATGGGAACTGCCAACCTTTAAGGACACAGGCTGGGTACGGAACTGGACTGGTTCCTTCAGGATCTCCCCATTGATGGGAAAAGAAACTTAGGGCTTCTCTAGACGGGAGACAGGCAAACTGAACTTCCAGCAGAGCCGGGTGAATTTAAAGTTCTCAGAGGAGCCGGAATCCGCAAGGCAGGAACTTCATAGGCGGCACCGACGAAAACGTAAAAGTGAACCCGGAGTGGTCAGACGAGAAGAGAGGCATCTTGATTTAGGGTCACTTCACCCACAAAAAACATGGCACGGGAATTCCGGGCGCAGCTGGGCGGATGGGCAGTTCTTCAGGTAATGACGGGTACCACCACACTACAGGCACAGATTTAAGCTGCGTCGACGGTGCGTTCCTCTGTGGAAAGATTTATTGCGGTTGACTTCATAGGCTCATCTTGGATGAACGCAGGTGCCAGGTGAGGCTGAGTCGGGGTTCAAGTACAGGGCGGGGGCTTGCGAGGATGGGTGGACACTGGTTGTTGGCGAAGCTCTAACTCCCTCTCAGCAAAACGGATGTCGATCTGGGTAGCAAGACAAGAGTCATCCAGGTGGTAAGTAAGTCACGACCACCAATCATCTTAATGCGTCCATCGGGGGCCCCCCCAGAAGGCAGCAACGAGGGACTCGTTGTTCCAGGCAAGCTCGGAGGCCAGGGTACGGAACTGGATGGCATACTGGCCCACGGTGGAGTCGCCTTGACGGACCCGGAGCAGAGAAGAAGCAGAGGTGTTGCGCCCCGGTAGCTCGAAGGTTTTCCGGAAGGCGTTCAGGAACTCCTGGAGGTCCCCTGTCAGCGGATCTCCTTTCTCCCACAGAGGTGAGACCCAGGCCAAGGCTTCACCTGAGAGCAGGCTGATGATGAAAGCCACCTTGGCATTGTCAGATGGGAACTGGTGAGCCAGGACCTAAAAGTGGATGGCACTGATTGGGAAGCCGCGACAGGTATGGGGATCTCCGGAATAACGGGCAGGCAGAGGCAGGTGCAGGCTGGGACTGGTCATGACAACAGGAGGCGGAACCACAGCAGATGGCGGAGCAGTTGTAGGTTCAAATGCAGACACGACTTCATCCAGACGGGTGGTGAGCGCCTGCAGCATCTGAAATGGTCGAGTGTTGACAGATGTATGCCGAAGCGCTGGCGGCTGTATCGGGTTTGGGGTTTGGGTCCTCAGGGCCCCACCGAGGCACAGATGCAGAATGCAGGCGGGGGTAGCCGAAGTGCAGGAATGGGTTGGAGACAGCGCACCGCAGGTGTAGCCGATAAGTGTATGCGCAGTCCGAGTGGGTAGCAGGTATCGGCCAAGCAGCAGGAGTAGGGCAGAAGGTACAGCGGCAGATTTTGCAGCAGGTTGTAGCAAAGGGTGGTGCAGCGGCAAATGTCCAACAGGAACTGATAGACGCATGGAATCAATAACAGAACAGCAGCAATGCAGCAGCCAAGGGGTCAAGCTCTTGTGCTGAGGACAACAACGAATGACAGAGTGTAAAGGTTTGGAGGTTCCTTATGTAGCCCCGGGGGTTTTCAGGTCACTGGGGAGGGCAAGGTATCAAGACCTTTAACGCGGTCAGTGACGCGCGCGTGCCCCTAGAGGGAGCACGTGTTCACACAGGATGGCAGGGAGCTGGAAGAAGCACAGGTGGTGAGGCTTCAGGAGTGGAAGGAACCAGGAGAGGTGCGTGCAGAGAGCAAGTGACACCAGGGGATGTCACAGCAGCGGCCGGGACACAGGAGACACGGGCACGCTGTCGGTCCATAGCAGGGGCCGCGGCATGAACCGTGACAGTTTAGTAAAACTCATTTTGTAAGGGCTGGTTTGCTGGAGTGGGGAAAGCTAGGGTGGGCCCCCACTCCACCTAGACAGTCCGGGGCTTTGGGCTGCCTGATTAAGTTTTGGTGTGTCCGCACATAACGTCAGAGCTGCAGACAAACACTCGCTCAGCCTGGGAATAGGTTATCTGCCAAGAGCCTGTGGGAGCACTTTTCTTGTGGTATGCTCTTGCTGTTATTATATGGTGACTGGTATTAGGCCAGCACTGTGATAGCGAGGAATTCCTGATGTTTAGTTTGAACCAGACAGGCATAGGATTTGTTTTGTTTGTTTTGTTTTATATACCACATGCTAAACAATAAAACTGGCTGCGGTCAGTTTTAAACGAACTTCACTTGTCGTTAGACTTCTGTGCCCGCTGAACTGCGCCTGTCTACCCAGGAGACGACCACCCCGCTACCTAATCCCTTACAATGGTCAATAATCCAATATTTTAGATCTGAGATATCATGTCCCTTCTCTAAAAAAAGTCTAGATATTGATAAATCCTTCCTGCCTGTTCTAATGGTGAACATATGTTTATTTATCCTATTATGACATTCCATTGTAGTCTCACCTACATAAAATAATTTGCAGGGACATTGTAATTAGAGATGAGCGAATCGATTCTAACAAAGTGGAATTCGTTTTTAGAATTTTCAGGAAAACCGATTTCAGAACGAAGTGAATTTGGGGTGATTCCGGGAAGAACTGTTTTAATTAAAAAAAAAGGCTGCAGCCATGGCGTTAAATGGGGAAAAAGAACTTGGAAGGAAAAGGAGTACCTAAAGATTTTGGCAGAGATAAGCCAACAAGCCCCCGGGATTCGTGACTCACCGCACTAATAAGTCCGGACGCGACTGGCAGTACATTCATCCCCGGGCCTTTTACACGCACCCCATTTTAGAGACTCACCAAAAGAAAGACCTTATACAGCATTTTTGGGGGGGTGTCCAGTTTCCAGAAACAGCTTCTCTTAAGATTAAATTTTTGAATTTTGGGGTTTTGGAATTGAATCCGTGTGTGTCCAAATTCAGCTGCATAACATTTTATGCTATTGCCTTTCTTGAGACATTGTACCAAGGGTTTTTAAGCCTTTTGTGCGTTGTATTCTTTTTAAAAAACAGGTTTTTAAAATCCAAATAAATAAATTTTTTGGCAGTCATTTCTTTGCGCTTTTTTAAATCCAAGGGTTAAAAAAATTTTTTTTCTGTGTTGGGGGCAAAAAAAGAAACATGTTTTTCAACACCAAAAAGAAATTTTGCCGGCTAATCATATCTAAAGGTTTTTTAATGTTTTACTGCTGTTGGGCATTTAAAATAACGTCGTTTTAACGCTACAAAATGAAAATTTTTGGCAGCCATTTTTTTGCGCAATTTATACCAAAGGGTTTAAATAAGCGTTTTTCTGCTGTTTAGTCAGTAAAATAACGTTTTTTTAAATACGCCACTAGCGGGAAATTTTTTGGGCAGCTCATTTCTTTTGCGCATTTAGACCAAAGTGTTAATTTAAGCGTTTTTTTGCTTTGTAGCTAAAAAACTGTGTTGCAGCTCCAAAAAAAGAAATTTTTCCCTGACATAATTTATCCGAAGGTTAAATAATTTTGTTTGCGTTTTTATTTTCAAAAAACTACACGGGTTTTTTTAAATGGCACTACAAAAAATTTTTCCCGCCCATTTGGGAGCAAAATTTTTATACCAAAGGTTACCCCGCTTGTTAAGGGGTTCATTTGGAGTCAAATTCGGGGTGGTATTTACAAAACAGTTTTCTTCATTAAACAAGTCTGTACATTTTTAACAAACGAAGCAGACAAGGGGTGCGGCCTTCACATGCGGTCAGTGGCAAAAAAAATCCCCTGGAGCAGGCACAGGCCAGCCAGTAAAGGGTATTCGTAGCAGGGGTGACCGGTGAGGCCAGAACTGCCGGTGTCAGTAGGGGCCGGGGTTTCACAATCCAAGGGTTCTTGTTTGGTTTGAGTAGGTCACAAAATTTTCCCAGATGACATCTGAAAACCCCAGCGGGGGGTTTTGTAAATACAACTCTAGTTGGCTGGCCCGGGGAAAGATCAGGGGGCCCTCCCCCTGTCCTCACCCGCCTCTGCCCATTCGGGTCCCCAGCCAGAAAAAGTTTGTGGTTTGGGCCAGCGCCAAGACAGGAGGCGAAAAATTTAGGACAGTCAGCACTACGGAAAACGAAAGAGGGGGGCAGACATCCCCTGCTTCTGCATATTGATGGGAGAGTGGAAAGGGGGGGTTTTTTTTGGCGAGGGGTCGCCTCAGCATCCCAAACCATTGGGATAAGCCGTGACGACAAACACTAGAATATAAACGTTGGTTTGAAACATTTTATGCTTTCACCATTTTTTTCCAATGCAGCGTTTTGAAGAAGGAGACCCAAAAAAACAAGGGAAGTTTTAGGTGCTTATTTTTTCATTTTGTGCCATTGGGTTTATTTTAAATTCATTAAAACTGGAATGGGAAACAAAAAAAACAATAAAAGCAAATGCGCAAAAATGGTTTGTAAACTTCTTCAGTATGAAATTGAATCGTATGCCAACTTACAGAAATAAAAACACAGTCCCCTTTTGGGGGCCCTCCCCCCGTTCCGGTGGAACAAAATTTCATCCCAGATTTCAATGGTTTAAGAAAGCAAATTGATAAACGTTCATTTTTTCATGAACGATAACAAATTAAAAAAAGGGAAAAATTTGCTGAAAATATTATTAGGGGTCCAGATTTTGAAAGCTGTGGAAATCCTTTAGCTGTTTTTGAATGGAAAAAAAGGTCCCACACAACCCCTCCAAAAAAAAAATAAATAATACTAAAAATTTTTAGAGCCTATAGAGAAAGAGTTTCCTTAGCCCCCTTTTAAAACCCGTGGTACCTACCTCTTCCTCCCCCCTTGACCACGACCTTCCCGGATGTCCGGGACCTTAACTTGCCCCGATTCCATTTTCCTTACTTTTTGTACCCGCACCCCTTGGCTACCACCGCAAGCAAGTCAGCAGGGGTAGCGACCTGGAAAACCCCCCCGCAGCAAGCCCCATCCCTTTTTTTCGGGCTCTGGTAAACCGGACCTTTTTTGCCCCCACCCCTGGCGTGGCTTTGCCACGCTTGCGTGGTCCAGGGGATCCACTCCGCTGTCCGTGACAACAAAAAGCAGGGGAATGACTTATATCCGTATCCGGCGACTGCAAATAACGCAGTCCACTGAAAGGCCCTAGAAAACGGCGGTGTCACGCATGAGCTCCCACGGGCCGACATTAACCCCCTTTGGGACCAAAAACGTTTTTTTTTTGGTGACACGTTAAATTTTTCCCCCTCGCCTTCTGAAAGCCAAAATTTCTTTATTTTTAACCTACAAGACACATGGGGGTTTTATTTTGAGGGACAAGATGTACTTTCAAGGTGTTATTCACTATACATAAATTTTTGGGGGAAACCGCAAAAAAAAACCAAGTGGGAAAAATTGTAAAAAAAAGATTTTCGCCATTTTTTTGGGGGGTTTTTTGTTTTTAGGCGTTCAATTCGGAAAATAAGTGTTTTCGTATTTTTCAGTTTGCTACGCATCCACAATCCCAAAACATGAGGTTTCCTTTATTTTGGTACCGAAAAAATTTCCCAAAAAATTTTCTTTTTTTAAAAATTTGCCCCTGGGCGCCTTTTGGGGCGACCAAAAATTTTTTTTGTACAAAACCACAGACTCAGTGAGGGGGCATTTTTTGCGGGCTGAAGGGGTATTTTTTTACGCTAGCATTTGGAAAAAGCAACTTTTTTGATATTTTTATTCCCTTTTTTGAGTGACGTAAAATGACCAAAAAACCAATTTTTTGGGGTTTGGGAATTTTTTTTCTTCTACGGTGTTCACGCGGGATAATAGTTATATTTTTAAGATCGGACTTTTTCAGAACCCCCCGGGTACCAAATATTTTAACTTTTTTATTATTTTAAAAGATTTTATTTGTAAAATGGGAAGGGGGGTGATTTTAAACTTTTAATACTTTTTTTATTTTTTTGTACTTTTAAAACTTTATTTAAATTTTTTTTTTTTTACTTTTAACTTTTGAGGCCCACCTGTGGTACTTGGCCACTGGGTTTGGCGGGGATTTTAAATTAAAAACCAAAATGCATTGAAATGGGCCCAAGGGGCATAGGGTGTAAAATTATGGGGGTTTTTCCCCACTTCCTTTCTGGGGCCCCGGAGGGTTGGGAAAAAACCCGGGCAAGGGTAAGGACGGGAGCCTTAAAAAAGGTTCCCCCCCCACAAACCCCGGGGTGATGGGATGGGGCGAAAGCTTTAGCTGCGCTTTCCCCAAACACCGCACCGATCGGCGTTAATTCAGATGCCGGGGCCCATCTTTGCCCGGCCCCCCTGAGGGGGAAAAAAAATCGGCCCAGGGGCGGACCCACCCCCGGGCCGCTTTTACTGGGGGTGTTAGCGGCGATTTTCCCGCAAAAACCCCGGGCTGTCGGGGGGGCCCGGGGAAAGGGGGACCCCCCTGAAAAGGGCCCCTTTAGGGGCCTTTGGGGACTTACGTTTACGCCCAAGGTTTTTAAAGGGGGTTTTAAAATTACACGGGCCTTTCAAAAATTTCTCCCCCTGTTCGCATTTCTTTCCCCAAGTACCCCCCTTTTTCTGCTAGTTCCCTGCCCCTGAAACTCCGCCCCTCCCCCTGACCGTTGGCTTGAATTTTGACTACGAGTTTCGTCTTACGATTTTTACCTGGCTGCCCCTGGGTTTTGCCACCCGCAAGCTAGCGCGCCAGGGTTTAGTACCTGGGTTGGGACTCCCCCCGAGAAAGCCAAACCCTGCTTGCGGCGGGGGCCCTCTGTTGAAAACCGGAAACCTCCCTTAGACCCCCCCCCTGGCGGGTTTTGCGCCACCGCTTGCGGTGGTCCAGAAGGGCCCACTACTCTTTTCTTAAAATTTGGCAAACAAATTGCCAAGTTTCCGGGGCCATTTTCTTTGAAGGGTTTGAAAGGTCCACCACTTAAAAAGGGGGGGGGAATGCATACCACCAATTTAAAAAGGAAAGCACATCAGTTTTTTTGTTTTTAAAAAAGGAAATGGCTTAACATACTGCTGTCTCTTGGCAATCTTTCTGGGTTTGTCTGGTAAAACGACGGGGCATCATGTTTTCCGAGGGCAGGGTTTCTGGCCCGGGAAGATGTTAAAAAAAGAAGGGAGTTGCCCCTTTGGGCAGATTTTGGGTGAACCCTTTTGACGCCTAAAAGGGAATGTGCCCTGGGTGCTGTTTCCCGTTGGGACGGGTTGGACAACCACATCTGAAACAAAAAAGGGGGAAAATTGAAAGATTTTTATGCGGGCCGTGGTCCCAAAAAGTTAGGCCCCCGGTAAAGCCATTTTTCCCCTCCCCTGGGGTTTTAGCAAATAACTGCCACCCCGGGCCCCGACTAGGTGTTTTTTACCCCCCCCCCAAAGGGGGGGGGGGGGGGGGGGGGGGGCCCCCCCCCCCCCCCCCTTTTGCACTGAAGACTGTTTACCCCCCGCTGACCCAGTAACCCCCCCTGTCCCGCTCCCTTTCTGGGACCGCAAAGTGGGTGGTCAAAATCGTCCCCTTTTTGGCCCCCAACCCGAATGTCCCACCCTGCGGACTCCCGGCCACGTTACTTTTTTTTTCTGCGCCCACTCCCGGGACCCCCCGCAAGTTGCCGCCCCCTTCTCCCAATAAAATGATAAAAACCATTCTACACGGGTTGGGTTTCTGGGTCA